>UCOK01008889.1:0-13456 GCA_900474325.1 Synergus umbraculus
TTCTTATAGTGCACTCCATCCGACCGCATACTTTAGAATACGACTCCATTCCATTTTATTTATGGTTCTAAAAGTTTTTCAGGCTGCTTAATATTTTTCGTAATTTTCGATTATTTGCCATTTCATTATGTGTTAGTAGACACATATCAAGGGAGCGTGCATGTCGTAAGTCAGCGGCTTATGTACCAGTGTTCCCTTGGCGAACAGAAGCTAACTGACTTAGCGGGTACTGTCCACTTGTGGATACACTATTGCCGAGACGAGCACTGTCGATGTCGATCTCGCGGCGCTTCTCTTCTCGACTCCTCAGCTCCCCTCATCTGTTTTGGAAAAACCCAACTTTCTCATAAGTACAGAAACCTAGTGGGCTCAAATCCAGGCATATCCAGGTGACTTTTAATTTTTTTCCTCTAGTACGCGATTTATCAAACTTATTTTTCTACACGATTTTCGTAAGTGCCCGGGTTTTGCAGTGCATAGCGAAATTCGCAAAATTTTCCTGAGTGAGTGAAGCACCCTTGAAGTGAAGTTTTGTGCCTTTTTTGCTTGGACAGGGACTTGGCAAAACGTAAGTACTGCTCACCCGCACCCCTCAACCCGCGTCTCCACACTTGTAAAAATTCCCGTTTTAGCCAAACAAATTTGTTTTTGCAGAAAATAAGTAGATAGCCCCTGTCGTATAATCGAAAAACTATCGATAAAAAAAACGACACTTCGAAAATATTATTTTTGCGGCCTCAAACACCGCGTATTGCTAAGATGTGGACACAATGGCGGATTTGAGTGTGTCTACATGAATTTTTAGTGGTTTGAAAATGCTCCAACACCGCTAAGGTGAAATATAAAAAAAATTCCTTAATCTGTTATCCCAGTTGACAGTTGCATTCTCACTCGTTGTCAAAATATTGTAACGTAAGTTAGATTATCGACATACCTCACGTAACCAAGTTGCCGACAAACAATATGAGCTTTGCTGAGACTCCACCCATTTCTAGAATCGCATATGATACCCCAACCAGGATGAGCACCTTGAACTTCAAGATATCCATTCCAAGGACCAGTTCCACCTCTAAGTCTTATAACCTTTAATAAAACATTTGTACACTTTTAGCATGTAAACATGGGTTTATATTTTATTCATCAATTGTATTAATATGATACCATAAAATCTATTATAATGCACACGTCTATATCTATATGTAATATGTTAAGGCTGAAGGAATTTGAAAGACAAAGCTGTCAAAAACTGTATCCGTTATTTTCACTAGGCTCTATCTTTTCCTATTTCTTTCTAACCATCCCAACAAATTTCTATCCATTTTCTCTATCTTATTCTATCTTTCAGTCCATCTCTTCCAAAAAAACATTTGAATATCTTTCTACACGGAAAAGAAAAATTCATTAGAATTTACAGAACTAGTTCTATACTAGAGGATACGACGGGTAGTTTAATAAAAGTTAAAATCTTCTTGGTTTTCTATCTTTTTACTGTCAACAGGGTTTCTACATTGATGGTTTTTAAATTCCGTCAGCCTTAATTGTAGGTACTGATAACTTTTTACTTGACAGTCGATTTTACATCCAAGATGTTTTTGGTAAGATTACAAAATTATTCGTGTAATTCTTAGCTTGCAATTTATTTTTTTATGATTTTCTATTGAATACAAATTATATATAATCAATTTACCTGAGCTGAGTGTACCATGTCAGGTTTCAGTTCGACATTTGCAGTTAGATGCTGTGTAACAGTCCGATGAGAAATAGGAAAAGGTGGTTCATCTACAACAAAATAAGTATGAGATTAAAAATATATAAAAATATATAAAAATTCTCATCACATCTTGCGCTTCATTTTCCCCGCTACTCGCACAGAAAACTAATTTACATAAGGTTCTATTGACCTTATACGGGTCTGTCCTTAAATTACGTAAGGTTTTTAGGTGGAGTGGGAGATAAGCATTTTTCTATGCTGACCTTACGTGGGGGGTACGTGGTCAAAAAACTTTCTTACGTAAGATTTTTTCCAAAATAACAAAATGTTATATTTTATGTAATTTTTTAATTTCTACTTTATACACGGAGAATACGCTACACTATCCTTTACTCTAGGATACACTACTCAGACGTGTGGCAGCAAAAAAAATTTGAACACACGACTGAGTAGTGTATTGGAACGATTCATTACTTTCTCCACAGTAATGGTTACTGTGAGAAACGAATGGTTACTGTGGAGAAGCGTATGAATCGTGTCAATACACTACTCAGTCGTGTAGTCACCTTTTGTTTTCGGCCACACGAATGAGTAGTGTATCCTAGAGTAATGGTTAGTGCAGCGTTTTCTCCTTTATAGTGAAAAATGTTTGTTTGAAAAGAGTCGTTGTTTTTATATTGTCTCACACGACAACATTAAGAAAAAATGTATTCAAAGAAAATTACGTAAGATAAAGGAAGGGGGGGGGTATCAAAACTTACGGACCCTTACAGAGGGGGTATGTGGGTCAAAATTCCAAAAAACAGCCCAGGGTGTCTAGCGAAATTCCGTTTACAAATTGCTGGCAAATTCCCGGATTTCCCGAATCAGAAATAACGTTTTTCCCGGTTTTTTCTTATAATGTATTTAGATATTTCATGATTGGGACTCTGACAATAACATAGCGGGAGAATGGTTTGAAATAAAGAGTAACGTATATTACGAAAATTATATATTTATTACTTAAGAAATGAAAAAATAAAAGATAAAGAACATTTAGAATTATCATTTAAATATGTAAAGCTCTGCATATTAAGAATACCTATATTATTCTCTCTATCTATTTCATCTTCTTCAATCATAAATAATTGCACTGAGTTGACTTATGCGCTCATCATAATATGCCGCCTGATCACTTAATGCAACTAAAAGTTTAGACCTTTTGGTCTTGATTTCTTCCAAATCCTTTGTAGCCTTTCTTTTAGCTTTTTTTCGTTCATTTTCCCCTTTCTGTTCTTTAACTTTTCTGAGTAAATCCTCCTTGTGAAACGTATGTGCGTTATAAGAATATTTTTACACAAAAAATAAAAATTAGGAATTTATGACAGCAGAATTCCCGGATCTTTCCAAAATTTCCCGGCATTTTCCCGTATTTTTCAAGGTCTACAAAATTCCCGGCAAATTCCCGTATTTCCCGGTCGCTAGACACCCTGCAGTCTTACATAATTTAAGGAAGGCCCCTGCGTCAATTAATGTGATTTCATAAATATTGATGCACTGTTCCATTAGCGTTGAAATATCTTTTGATAATGATTTGCATTTATTTTTGAGTAAAACCTACCTTCTAATCCTGGTACAGAATCAACAGCCAAGTTCTCTATAATGGACTTCTTCTTCTCTTTATTATTATTAATTTTCATGATAGCAGATGAATGTTTAAATGGTTGGTTAGTATTATTTAAATTTAATGCTGGTTTCAAAATTTTATTATTATTTATTTCAGTCTTCTGAATATTATGTTTTTCTTCTTTGCTGTGCAATAATTTTTCATCTTCAGTGGAGACACTAGGCATGTTGAGGTCAATTAACTCTTTCGAATCGCTCCATGATTTTGGTGTAGTAGTGTGAAGATTCAGATCTTCCCATTCTGTGCTTCTTTTTGTGGTTTTGACAGCTTCTATTTCATCTTTAATTATTCCCTCTATTATAGGAATCTTACGATCAATTACCTCTTTTGAAGACTCCCATGACCATGGAGTGGTAACTTCAGAGTTCCAATCTTTCCATAAATTAGTTCCCTTTTTTGTTTCAATAGTTTCTATATCGCCTTTAATTACTCCCTTGAATACAGGAATGTTGTGGTTAACTGTCCCTTTTGAAGGCTTTCGTATCCTTGGAGTAGTAAAATCAGAATTCCAATTTTTCCATAAATTATTTCTCTTTGTTGTTTCGAAAGTTTCTACATCGCCTTTAACCCTTACATCAAATACAGGTACGTTATTTAACTCTCTTGAAGGTTTCCATGATTTTGGAGTAGTCAGAAGAAAATGCAAATTTTTCTTGGTTGTTAAAAAAGTTTCTACATCGCTCTTAATTGCTTGATCAACTACAGACTGATTACTGAAACTGTTCCAAGATAATGCTTCTGGATCTTTTGGATGATGCTTTCGAACGTTAGTATTAGTTTGTATATTTATGGATTCTTTAAATGTTTCAGTATACGTATTGTTAAGATTTTTCGGAAATCTAGTGAGATCTCTGTTACTATAAGTCTTTTGATTATCTCGAACGACTGGTATCTCTTTTGTTATATAATGATATTTAGTGCCGTTGATGACATGAATACCACCTGGGTAATTAGAAGTTGAAGCGAATGTACCTAAATAAACACATAATTTGTTTTTAGAAAAAAAAGGTTTCGTTAACATTTTGAATTAACTGTTAAATTGTATCAACTTTTGTGCTCACTGAGGACTTTACTTGTCGGAAGCAAATATGATTTTTTTCACTTAAAAAAAAAAAAAAAAAAACACTGAACTTTGCGGTCCCCGTGTAGAAATTCTCAAGTCTGGCCCAGACCGGTGATGAAACGCGGAACCCGGCCGGGCCCAGGCCGGGCTTCCAGTCAAAACTGGGCATCCACGTTTGGGCCAGGCGAGATTTGGCGTTTCACCCCGGTTTGACATTCCCCGACCTGGGCCCGCTCAGGGCCACAGTAAAATGTCTACACGGGTCAATCCATTGAATGGGAATATTAGACCGAAGAAACCAGCTGCAGATATTGGTTCAATAATCAAAAAAATTATTACCTTCACAACCTTTTACATTTCTTGGCCAATCACAAACACTAATGAATGGATTATATACTGTTCCGGGGCCACAGTCCATAATATTTGTACGACCATTATCACAGTTCAAGAATTTTGTACAGTCGGTTGGATGGGCCAAGTTACCAGTCACTTGTCTTGGACATTTTGGCTCCTAAAATAACACAAATAAGTTCTTTTTAGGACCCATGAAGCGATATAATAAAATTGATCGAAAATGTAAACTTATAGTCATTTTTTGGGGACATGTCGATTCATTTCCATTCCGCCATATTTTTGGAAGTAAAACGAAAAGTTAACAATTTTCCTCACGTTTACAAGTTCTCCAAGGCTCTGGGAGTTTGAATAAACTCCACATTTTACGAGAAAATAGGAAAAACTCTTGGTAAATGTGTTAGTTTGGAGTGAGAGAGAAGCGAACTTTTACCATATTTACAAAAGTGCCTGGAACTTTGAGAAAAGTCCTTGGTCTTATAAGAGCAACCTTAAGATGTTCAAAAACTCGTAGAAGAGTGATATAGTTCAACTGATGGCGCGCCACGATGTATCCATAAATTCTTACATTGTTTAAGCCTATTTAGTTTTTAATACATTTTAAATGGAAATTTTTACCAGGGATAAGTTTACACTTTCGACCCCTTTTGTTCTATCACTCTATAGTCCTTAATTCACTATATACAATATACTACTGGGTGTCTAAAAAATCCCGGGACGATCGGATATTTCCTCAGGTAAAATATTTTTCAAAAAAGTGAAGGTCATTCCTGAAGTAAATTTCAACGGGGAATTCAATGGTGACCTGCATTATGACCTTCATGACTTTTTGAAGGTCAACTTTGTTTTTACTTTCTCATCAGAGAGAATGTATTAGATTTGTGCAAAATTTGACCCCCTCAATTTTCATCAAATATCCACGTTTTGGGACCTCCTGAACCCGAATAACATGTTTTTACGAATGTGTCTGTCTGTCTGTCTATATGTCTGACTGTCTGTCTGTCTGTCTGTATATCTGTCTGTAGATTTTAGTTTGTTAGCACGATAACTTTCGAAAGAATTGACCGATTGGATTGTCCTTTGGTATACTTTTTTAGTGTCCTAAAATGAAAGTCAAGTTCGTTGGTCAGCCATTTTGGATAAAAATTCAAAAAGTTGGAGCATTTTGAAAATTTTTGAAACCACTTTTTTTTAAATTTAAACATTCTAATGACAGATGCTCGTAGTACTAAAAAAGACGAACAATTTTTCTTAATGACTTTTTTGGATAAAAAAAAAATTGAAAGACTTATAATATTTTGAAAATCTAAAAAAATGAAATAAAACTTGAATTAGAACCCAAACAACGCACGATATGAAAAAAAGTCTAAAGATGAAAAATGTTTCTTTTTGAACACTCTATAGGATAGACATAATAACTTTTTGAATTTTCTTAAAAAATTGAAAATTCAAATTTTGAGCCAAATAACTAGAAATACAGAGAAAATGATAAGAAATATAATTATTGGCCATAAAAAGATCTACAAGTTCTCCTTTGGCCATTTTTCAATAGGATGAGTAGTTTTCGTTTTAATCATGAAAAATATTGTTAAACAGAATCGAGCGCGAAGCGCGAGTGCCCTGATGAGAATGTGCTCTTTAAGGTCGATAGAACCTTAAGTAAATTAGTTTTCGTTTGCATTCCATTCCATTTTGTAGTAATTTAAATAAAAATAGGCGCAAGCGCGCAACACGGAGCGCGAAGCGCGACGTGTATATGAGAATGTGCCCGCGTAAGCGGGCAGATTTTTTTAAATGGAAACCCACTTCTATTACATCTGCAATCGATAGAGTGGAAAATTCTACGTTCAAGTATGTATCCAAGTCATAGGTAAAAAAAGATGTAAAAAAAGCAGGTTTACATTTAAAAAAACAAAGTTGACCTTCAAAAAGCCACGAAGGTCAACTTCCAACCGTCCCGGGACTTTTTAGATACCCTGTATAATATAGAGATAGTTTGATGAAACAAAAAATGTTTGTTGCTTATAATAAGTTATAGATACACATATGTTTAATTTTGTTAATATTGGTAAAATTTGGTGACCTGAAAGAAGTGATTTTAGTCATTCACTCATTCGCTCAAATTTGAAGCGATGGAAAATCTTATTCACTATATTTCTACTGCAAATTAAAATGTGTAATATATTTTCTGCCTTTACCTTTGAAGTACTCAATGTAGGGTTATATTCAATATGTGATCCAAAAACCAACGGTTCCTTATGCATATGGCTAATTCCATGTTCAGCTCTTATAGAATCAGTAGTATACGCTCCACCATTACACTTGACTTTGTGAGGAAAATCACATTGTAAAGTATCAGGATTAAAAAGTGTTCCTGGTGAGCACGGTTGTACAAAAGCTCGGCCATTCCAACAGTTTAAAAAAAACTTGCAATCTAGAGGATAAACAAACTGTCCAGTTGCATCTTTACTTGGACACTGTACTCCTAATCTTGCATGGTAGTTTGCTGTATTGACTAATTGATTTGGTTTACTGGCAACAATAATCTGCTCCTGTCGTGGTTTCTGCAAATTGAAATTTAAGGCTGATGGAATTTGAAAGAAAAAGGTCAAAAATCTGTTAGAAACTCTCAAAATCTGTAATGAAAAGACACAAATCTATCAGTTAATTAGATTTGAAGGCAAAAAGGGTCAAATTTAGAGTTTTTTGGTAGCACAAAAAGGACAGAATAAGTTTTATTGAAATAACTCCGCATACTCACTAGTTTTTCGAAAAATTACTTTTGCAGTCACAAAAAAGATGAGCGCGAGATTATTTGATGCCAAAAAGGGCGGGCCACCGCACTCGCGGTGCCTGCATTGTGCGCGCATATTATTATATCTGGTTACTTATTTATATACCTATCAAGCCCGACGAGTGTTTAGACGATTATATATGGCTTTATTTTGTTTGGTATGATGGCCTCACGTGTTTAGGCATTGCTCGATTTGTGTTTACTATTTGGACAGTTAACAATGTTTCAAGTTTCGAATTAGAAAAATAAGTCGCAGAAATAAATTTTTTTATTTCTTTGAATTGATCCAGAAAAAGTCCGGAACTGTTCTTGAAAACATTAGGAATTTGTCTAGTAATGTTTCAAATGTAAACGACTTAAGATGTCCTATTTAAAGATTTAAGAAGTTTTTCTGCAATAAATTTTTTCCGTGTATAGTGCATGCTGGTCAGGAAAAAAATCTTTAGACCACCGTAGTATATCTTTCTTGTAACTTTACCTTGCTATTGCCAGAAATGCCTTCGTAAACAGCATCTTCTCGTTGTTCTTTTCTTAAATCATTTTGAGTACCAGTTGTCGTTTTTAAATTTTTTCGGGAGTCTGGATTTACTTCTTCTTGTAACAACCACTTGGTTGCAGAAGAGTAATCCTTAGGGAAGGATTGGCCGTTTAAGTACCACGGAATTTCGAGTTCACGTCGGTTTGGAGATTTCGTAGTGGTTGCGTGTGGAACATAAATCTAAAACACAATTTTAAAGTTGAAAATAATCGAAAATTAATTTTTTGTCACTCATGCGTACGAAATTCAATCGTTTCAATTAATCGTTTCTTTTTTCCTGGGTTCAGAGGTGCATTATAAATTTACATCCAAAACAAGAGGGCAGATCTAGTTAAAGTCACGTAGTTTTTTGAAAAAGGTTAAATACCTTTTTCAAAAAACTACAAAGGGTGCTTGCTTGTAATCACAAATGATCAAACTGATGAAAAAATGATGCAGAAGGAAACTAAACAGGTAATAAATTTTCAATTTGAAAAATTTTAACTTTACATGTTCCTGCTTCTTTAAATTCCTTTTCTGATTCTGTTTTAAGTTTCCGGTTTTATGCAGAAATTAATCTTGTCCTTAATCTTTTTCAGCTCGTGGTAGTTTAATAACTGCTGTTAAGGGCATGTGTTACTTACCATATGAGCAAGTTTTTAAAACCGGGTTTCTTTCTACAATTTTTACATTTTCAAAAAAATGTTTGTCAACATCTGTCCGTGTTCACGTTCTTGACGGATGTTGACTATAATTTTTTTTTAAATGTAAAAATTGTAGAAGAAAACCCGGGTTTAAAAACTTGCTCATATGTTAAGTAACACATGTCCTTAAGAAGGCTGTGTTTTGGTTAAGAATATTTTATAATATCATAATTTATAAGATTGTTCAACGTTCCTTATATTATTATATAATATTGAAAAACTAATATTTATAGACATAAAATGTCTTTTTACAATCTTAAAAAGTTAGTTTTTTAACAATAAATAATTTCTATCAACTTTAAATATTTTTTATTGGAATGCCCTTTCATTTAAATTTTCATTTAAATTTTAGAATTTAAAATAACCGGGCTTACTGCTGCATATGCGTGCGACGTTTTCCAATCTGTGTATTATACATTAACGCTGAAATATTTTTATTTCCTATGATTCACGTGGGAATTTTCTTCGAAACTTTTTACAGTGTAGAAGTGGTCCTCTCAATTTTTTCATTTTAGGTACTCATCAAGTATTAGACAGAATTTTTTTCGCTCACAGAACAGCGTCAATTTTTAAAAACATAAATATGTTTACAGAGGGCAAATATGTCTGATTAAATTAATTTTTCCTCTCTGTAAATTTATTTCTAATTAAAAAATTTCAAATTTTACGAAGCGAAAAAAGATTCTCAAGCATCAATTTGAGCCTGAAAACTAGTGATCAAATGGTTTTTCACAATGCCCAATGATATATTTTTACTTGTTTCATAATGTAGTTGTCATTTGCTTTATGGAATTATTATACAATAACATTTATGTTATAATACATTTTATATATGTTTTATCAGTACTTACAGAAATCACTACATCACTTATTACGAGACACCAAAAAATAATTGTATAAATATTTGTCATTTTCATTTCCACAGGCACATATAAATAGAGTAAAAATCCAAAATTATACAGTCATGTAACTTCTTCTGAAACAATTGTTGTCGTACTACACGCATAGAAGAACGTGAATCATGTTATTATAGTATATACGATCTTTGAATTCTGTGAAAAGGTTATCAGTGAGGGTCAGGTCGATATGTTACAATACAATTATCAAAAGAATGATCTTAAGCCACGGACACTTATAATTTGTCTGATACGCATATTGAAAGATACTAGTTCTTATTGAAATGGAAAGTATATATTGTAACCATTCGAAAGCAACAAAATTTATATACAATTAGCTCAATAATTTAAAGATGACTTATAATTACGATATCTTTACGATAATATATTTATGCACGATATGATAAACAGATCTTAAAATCACACACAGATATTGCCGTAAACATGACGTAAAAGTATCATAAAGCCTTTATCAAATTATATGATTAACATACATACAAATAGTATAATGAATTCTGTGCTGACGATTCAGTATTGCAACTTCAGTAGTGTACAAAGTAGGATTCATGATAATTTAATGTATCCGTAGGAGAGGATATGGCGCTTAAAAATGAAAAGGGAAAAATTACCGTTAAAATCCTGAATTCTTTGAATTCCCATGAAAATTGAATTACTTTTAATATTCAGAATAATGCAGAGTAGTAATTCAAAAGATTTCAGAGGAATTTAGGGAACTTAAGTCTTTAAACTCCAAATAATTCAATATGCCTTCTCATATACGTATACACATGTATATATCTTGAAAAGTATTTTAAAACACCTTTAAATGAATTCAAATATAGAAATAGTTGGTCCCTGGTACCTATAGCTAAACCGTCAACATACTTGACTAATTGTGAAGGAATTAAGCAATAGATAGTTGAATTCAGAAGAATTCAAAGGAATCTAGAGGATTTAAAGGACTTAAATGCCCAAAAAATTCAATACATGTATTCTTAATTCAATGTGATTGCAAAATATTCAAAACTCTTTGAAATAATTTAAAAACGATAAAGGTAATTCAATAATGTTAAAAAGAGATTCTGCAGACTTAAAGACAATTATACAGAATTCAAATAACGTAAACAATTCAATTGAGATAATTCATCCGCCGAACAGTGTTTTCTAATTATCTTTTGCTAGGAAAAAGATATAATAATAATTGTTTAATTTCGAATTTCGTTTAAGTGTGGAGCTGATGCATATCACAAAAGTTTACAACTTTTTTTGAAAATATATGGAGGGGAAATTATACACACTGTATCTATAATTCAATCTTATAAGTTCAACTCTATTACAATAGATTTGAACTTCCGGCAATCTTGACACTGCCCTATTCGACTTGACCTTTTATATCGTCCGCTGCAACGCGTTTAATTGCGTTTATAATCGAAGAGGCACGTGTTTAGGGCAGCGTCAAGATTCGCAACTCTGCGAAGTAACACACACTTGCCACACTGAGGTGTCGGCCACATCAGGCATAAAAACTGTATTAAAAATCTGCTTGCTTCGCAAGCACATTCTCATTCACAACCCAGTGGGCAAAAAAATTGAAAGAAGTTTTTAGAATGTCCTAAAAACGTCCTATGTCAGGCCAAAAAACGTCTAACGTTCCAAAGACGTTTTTAGGACGTATTTGGAACTTGAACGTTTTTTGGCCTGACATAGGACGTTTTTAGGACGCTCTAAAAACTTCTTTCTGTTTTTTGTCCACTGGGAAGTCGCACTCCGTGTTGCGCCCTTCGGGGCACTTTTGCGCCTATATGTTTTTATTTAAATTATTACAACTTAAAATGCAAACGAAAACTAATTAACTTCAGTCGGCTTTAAGGAACACATATTCGTGTATAGAATATGCAAATTACAAGAAAGTGACCTCAAAAAGTTTGAAAATGCTCTAATTTTTTGAATTTTTATCCAAAATGGCTTAGCTAACGAATTTGATCTTCATTTTAGGACATTAAATAGTTTACCAAAGGTTAATCCAATAGGTACACATTCTTTTGAAAGTATTGTATATATATTAAAAAACTAAAATCAATATACCTTATACATCTAATACATTTTGCTCCTCATAGAGGAAGCTTTGTAGTGGTGACAAAATCCAGTTTCCTAAAAAAGGTTTTCTTGAACATATTTCAAGGGCAATATATCCAGTATGATGTCCTGAAAAATTGTCCGGATGTATTCGTGTGTGTGTGTGTGTATGTATGTATGTATGTATGTATGTATGTATGTCACGATCCTGCAATATCTTGAAAACGCGTAGAGATAAATTGATGAAATTTTGCATAGTTATTCAACTATATACCTAGTTGCATTTCATTTAAGGGTTTCACAAAATATTTAATTTTAAGAGTTTTATGTACTTTTATAATTTTCGTAAAATTTATTTTTCCACTATAACTTCCCAAATATTGAAAATTTAAAGCTGGTGTAAGGGAAATGAATATTCCTTTCATCGAGACGAATCGATTGACCTATATGATTAATGCATTGCATTACAAAATAAGGAAGTTATGTTTATTTATAATTTTGAAAGTTAATTTTTCGCTCTATGTTTTCAAATAATCAAAATTTTGAGTTGACGTAAGGAAAATGAATATTCTTTATGTCGAGATGAATCGACTGACCTGTATGATGAATGTATTTAATTGAGAAATAAGAAAGTTATGGTTAATTGTATTTTTAAAAAAGTAATTTTTCGACTATAATTTCTGAAATAATCAAAATTTAATGCTGATGTAAAGAATACTTAATGCTTCCTCTATGAGGAAGCAAATCATATTTGCTTACAGGAAGCAAAGTGCTCATTGAATGAGCACAAAAGTTGATACAACTTCAAAGCTAGTTTTGATTATAATCCAAAAATGTAAAAAAATAAAAAAAATAAATGTAAAAAATAATTAGTTAGAGAAAGAGATAGTCATATATTTATAAGACAAAAATGGGGGGGTCAAATTTTACACAAAACTAATATATTCTCTGATGAGAATGTAATAATTATGATCGTTATCAATTTCTCAGAATTTCGCGTTATTTTGATTTTTTGCCACTTTCTCAAAATTACTATGCAAATCATAATTCTAAGCCAGTAGAATAGCTGAAAATACCATTTACATAAAGCAATGAAATATGTCAAATAATAAAACCAACTCTTCTTAGTTTACTGAGTTTTGACTAAAAGAAGTAGCAAAAATTACCATTTGAAGATCGTACTCTCGACTATTAGTTTTAAATAGTAAGGTTCAACTCGAAGACGAGGAGGCGCATGAATATCACCCAAATTTCATTTCACATAATAACCATTTGACCAAAATTCATTTTACCGAATCAAAATTTGCTATAATATGTATACACCCGAATTATTATTGGACCTAATCTCCGTTTATCCGAATTAAAATTCTCTCTAATTCCTATATACCCGATTTTTCATTTATTCGAATTATCAATTGCCCTAATATCAATTTTTTCTAATTTCTGTTTGCCCGCAATAGTATTTAACCTTCTTTCTATTTGAACGACATTCCATTGTTCCTAAAGTATATTTTGCCGAAATATAATTTAACCGAATTTACAAATTCTCGAAATAAAATTTTCCCTAATTTCTATTCGGCCAAATATTCATTTTACCTAATTTTATTTTATCCTAACTCCTATTTCATCAAATTTATTATTTTACGAATTATCGTCTAACAAAAATTTTCCTTTTCCG
>UCOK01008890.1:0-10335 GCA_900474325.1 Synergus umbraculus
TCCCCACGTACACTTGGGAGGGATAGAAAATCTCTAAAATCTCTTTCCTTTTCTATACTTTTACTTCCAACAGGGATGTTAAAATTCACACACAAATCCATTTTAAATATGATTCTATAACGTGGATTTATAAGTGTGATTTCCCTTGTTTAAAATAATTATAAATTATAAATTTAGGTTAGACACGAATGTATCCAAGTCGTGTCGCGTCCCCACCAACTCTACCACATTACTCTCATCTTGTCCGTGCATTAAGCACACTGTTTCTTATATATATATATATATATATTTTTTTTTTTTGAATATGCATTTGAAAAAGCAGCATGTTTCTATGAACAAAAACATTTGTGCTAATTTGTCACCAACGCAGATGTGCTGATAAAATCTCCTTGACACCCTTTCTGTACTCATTTTTTCCATTTAGGGTTAACTGTCTATTTTATTCTCGCTTAGTTATTCTTAGTTAATTAATCTTAATTCTTAGTTAATCATTTGATGAAAATGAAAGGCAAAGAATATGCTTCTTTTGCAAATGAGAATTCTAATGTTCACCCGGAACCTGCAGGAAAAGAAGGAGTAGGCGACAATGATGATATTGTCAGTTCATCAGTAGTTGAGAACCCTACTGCAGCTGAAGTCCACTGTACACCACAAATCAAAGTCAAGTCTCGAGCATGCACACGTTTGGTATCCAAAAATATTGAATGTGAAGACTTCACTCCGCAGAAGAGGAAATTTTACGACGAGGTTTATTGTGAACGGAAAGAAAAAGAGGTTTTGAAGAAGCAGTTAATGAGGTATTGCGGCGTTAATAGGTGCTCCACTGTTGTCAGTTTTGAAACGAAATATTCTAAGTAGAATTGTTTGTGTTTACGTTTATATTTTCGTTATAAGTTATCACATTTATATGTATGTATGATATATACTGGTCGGTCGCTATACGTCGGATTCATATAAGGCCCAATTTCACGCTTGACTAATGTTATTGTAATTATTGTTTTCTTAGATTTCGATTTCAGAGTCTACACTGTACATATACCGCCCTGAGCGTTGACCTGAGGGTACTCTACTCGCCCGTCTTATTTTTATTACGGTTCGACATACGTCCGTCTACTCCCGAATTTGGCCTTACAGTGACCGACCAGTGTATACAATTTGTATATTCAATACGTCTTATTTCGTATCAATTTTGTACATGTATGTGTCTTTGTGTGTCCGCTTTTGTCCGTCTTTATGTGTCGCTATATGTGTCTATGTGTCCACAGTATTTAATTCTTTTTTGATATATTTTACATGTTTTATCAAGTTAATTGTACAAAACTTTGAATGTTAATATGCTTAGATCTCGAATACGACTAAAGAAACTCGAAGAATACAAGAACACCGACAAATTCCAATTGTTAACAGGGAAACTTAACACAGTCCAAAAAATATTTGTCGACATGATTTTTAAAAATTATATCAAGGACCCGAAATGTCGACGTTATACAACAGAGATGAAAATTATCTGTTTATCCATCTATAAAAGATCAGTAAAGTGTTATCGTTACCTGAGAAGCATTATTGGAACTCTGCCATGCCCATCCATACTAAAAACAGCTTAAAAAAATATTCCTATGGACACTGGAGTGAACGAAAGCACTAAACACCGCTTAAAGGAATTCGCCAATATGTGTGACACAGAACAAGATAAAGTGATGTTTCTCTTGTGGGACGAGATACTTTTGTCGACAGGACTTCACTACGACAAAAATTTAGATAAAATTGTTGGATTTGAAGATTTTGGGACAGTGAGGAACGAAAAAGTGGCTGACCATGCCTTGGTTTTCATGCTGCGCAGCGCTGCAAGTGGTGATGTTTTGCCAATTGCCTTCAATTTCTGCGATAGCCAAACTAACAGTGTACAATTACAGGGTTGCATTAAGATTGTGGTGAAGGCTGTAAAAGATGCAGGGCTAAATGTGGTAGCCTCTATTTGTGATGGAGCAAGTACAAATACTTCAGCAATCAAAACCTTAATCCAAGACACAAAAAAATTAAAGGGAGCAGAGTACGTAGAAAGGTGTAAGTTTCTTTAGTTATTTAACTTTTAAGTCTCAAATCTTTTAAGTTCTCTGAAAATAATGTCTAATGTTGAAAATGTTTTCAAAACTTTGACACCTTTTTCAATCCTTGACATTTTGAACTAAGACTACAGGTGCAATATTGTTTAACATTGTTTATTACATTTCAGATGGTACTTTCATCATCGACGGCATGGAGATTATCCCACTTTTTGATCCGCCACATTTTATAAAATGCATCCGCAATAACTTGCTGGGTAAGGATTTGGAATTTGATGTGAGGATTGGTAAAGAAGAAAAGAACAGAACTTTTGCCAATTGGGATCATTTTTTGAAAGCCTATGAAATAGATACTTTCGGTACTGGAAGAATACGATCCCTGAAACGCTTAACTGACCAGCACGTCTATCCACATCTCATAAAAAAGATGAGCGTGAAGAATTGCAACCAAGCAATAAGTGGAACATCAGCTTCTACGATACAAGCACTAGCAGGAGGGTCAGGTGATATTGAACAGTTTATTTTGAAATGATACCCTCCTTTTCCTTTCAGTCGTTTTGAATTTAAGGGCGTTGGACCCAAGTGTCAAGTTCAAAATTCAATTCTCCATTTTACTCAATGAAAATTATAAATAAATATTTTTTGCATAAAACGAAGAATTGAAAATCTAAATTGAAAATTCAGTATTTTCATTTTAGCTTAAAAATATTTGAATTAGATATTTTCTCGCTCTGTATGCATGATTCTAGTTAAAAATTGATTAGTTCTACAAAGGGAAAAAATTCCAAATTTTATATTCGTTGACGAAAATGAAGAAATTTAATTTTTAAATTAGAACTTAGCTCCAACACCCTTAAAAATATTTTTTGTTGCTTCCTATTTATAATTTTAGCAAGACTATTTCAATTCTCACAAAGAAGATCATTCCCTGCCAGAACCCGATTCCTGAGAAGGGTAACATATCCACTGAAATCGGAGCTATTATGAAACAATTGAAAAAAAAAGTTCTGTCCCTTGACTCCTGTTCACAGTGTCAAAATCTGTTAACAGTCGTTCAAAGGCCTTTCTCTCATCGAGTGAACGCGAGAAGAAGTTCGCTTCTTGAAGAAGTTCACGTTGACGTTAATGGTCTCCTCCGGCGAATCATGGTGTCGTTTTATGTAGAAGTAGGAGTTCAAGAAATGGCAGTGGAATTTCTCAAAAAAGAAGTACGGACTGATGTTGTTACCTGCCGTATTCACAAGGACACTTTGATTGATAATTTTCTTGAGCTGAGTGTGGAACAGTACCTTCGTGCGACCGTGGCTCATCTCAATCGGATATTAACAGGGAAACTAAGATTTCCGTCTGAGAAAGCAGAAAATGCTGAAATCCAAAAAAATGTTTTCCTTGCCAGAGTAATTGCAAAACGCAAAGCATCGTTGCATAAAAAGCATACGTACTCTACGTTATCCAGGCAAAATCCCCAATCAAAGAGAGGAAGGTTTGGTGACCAGGAGTAAAAAAATTCCAGAAGATAGATGGATGAAAGGTAATTCATTTTAAAATTGTTCATATTTTCCGCAATAAATAATTTTGTGCTCCATTCCGTTAAACAGTTTTGTCAGAGATGTTGAATTTTCTTTATTGATAAAGATTTGAAATATTTTATTTAGTTTAAAGTTTAGAGCTCTCTTTTAGAATAAAAATATCGAATTTGATTTTCAGTTCGGAGGAGAATCTGGAGGAAAGTGTTCGTTTGGTTTTCGAAGACTCGGAGTTCATAAGCTGTGATGTAGATGATAAGACAACGACTGAAGGTTTGCATTATCAATATGCACCAAAAATCTATAGTAGTTGATAAATTAATAAGAATAATTAGGTTCAAGTTTCAGACGTTAAGAATATGAAAAAAATTATTTTAAGTGGTTATTTAAAACATAGGATATTTAAAACAATTCAAAAAAGTTTAAGGATTTTCAAGAGTTATCACAAGATTTCAAGGTTTTTTTTTATAAAAGTATGAAATAGTTGTAAAAAGAATGTTCCAAAGATTTTCAGAATTTTCTATAGATGTTACAAGATTTCAAGACAGCTTAAAGGATTTTATAAAATCTTAAATGATTTTAAGGAATTTCAAGAGATTTCAAAACATTTTTTGTGATTTTTAGAAATTTTAAGGAATTTATTCGAATGTGGAGTAAATCAGATGGAATCCTTTTAAATCCCTTAACATTACCTGAAATTCTTTAAAAACTTTAAAATCTTCTGTAAATGTCTTAAAATTGTTTACAATATATCAAAATTCATTAAAATCTCTTGAAATCTCTCTAAGTTCCTTAAAATTCGTTAAAACCAGTTACAATGTCTTGAAATTTCGTGAAATTTCTGAAAAAAAAATCAATTGACATCTCTTTTAATTTCTAAAATCAGTAAAAATCTCTTAGCATACCTTGAAATTCCTTAAAATTACTATAAATCTCTTGAAATCCTTTTAGTTTTTGAAATCTTATAAAATCTCCTGAAATTCCTCAAACTTAATTAGAATCTTTTGAAAATTTCTCTAAAATTGCTCCTAGTCAATAAATAAAATTTTTGGACTTTGGAAATACTTCAACCCAATTAAGAATTAATTAATAATCTTATACTTTTGTCTTATTCTTATAATATTTTGTTTTATACTTTTGTCTTATTCTTATTCTTATACATTAATAAATCGCAATAAAATGGAAACAATCTTTCCATTTTAATATAAAATGTTACTATTTCGCCTTTTGTCTCATATTTTCAAAATTTTCAATAAAATCTTTCGTTTTCCTGAAATTAAAATTAATAACATACACGAAAAGAAATACGTGTACGTATTATATGTACGCGGCGCTAGTTCTGACTATCCTTTGCCGTCTACTTCCCATTGTGTTGCCTCGGCCTGCGGCCAGCACAGAACTGGTGATTCGTTCCCCCTCTCGTCGGAGCGTCGCGTCGTCTTGCCACGTATTCGGCATACCGAGAGCTGCTGCCCTCTATTGCGGTGAGTTTCGTCTTGAGTAATCATATAGATAGTACTGTGGACTCAAACATGGCCGCGCCCTCGATTTTGACAGTTTGTCAACACGGTCGAGCTTAAAACCATTAATTGCAATCTTTGCATGGTATTACTGCATACTTCTGCAGTCAGGAGGATGAGAATCTTCATAAAGACAGACAATACTCGGAATACGAACGATAGTCTGTGGTTTCATATATTTTAGTGCCAGAATTCCTTCTCCTAAATAGAAGGAAAAACATCTAAATATTTTATCGGTAAAACTTAATAATAATGTATCATTCACACCAATCCATACTTCCACTCATTCCTTTAATTCTAGTTTGAGTTCCTGCTGGCCGTATATTTTGTGTTTTTAGGTTATCTAACAGTTCTGGGAAGAGGATCAGTAGTGGTTAAAAATCACCACATTTCAACCCAAGGGACAGACTTATCGAAACAAAAGTCAGAATATTAATGATTGTTTTGGATTTGATCAAAGCTATGGCATTACACAATTGTAGGATTACGTGGGGTTTGCGTGGTAATGGTGTTACAAGTGTCCCTACTTTTTCATTTTACGACCAGTAAAATATCTCCTAGGCTCGGAAAATGTCTTAGCCGACTCGCTTTCACGGGTCGACTCCAATCGTCTCCTCATGGAATTCAGTCTTGTCGAAGTTGATCAGGCCCCAACTTCAGGCATCGAACTTAACACGCTGTTGGCTAATAACGATAGCTCCTTGAATCTAAAAAAATACAGTGGGGGAATGACAACACCACTTTCGTCTGTGACCCAACAGGATAATCACTTCGTCCGTTCGTACCCTTGTGCCTTCGTAGGCGTGTGTTTGACCTCTTCAACAAGCCAGCACACCCGGGGGCTAAAGCCGCTGACCGGAAAATCTGCTAAAATTATGTCTGGCCGATAATAAATGGGAACATCAAGCAGTGGTACAAAAGATGCAATCCCTGCTAGAAATCCTAGGTGTCGTATCACAATAAGTAACTCCCAGCACTTATCGTCGCGCCAGAGTCACGATTTCGCCACGTCCACATAGATCTGATCGTCTTCTCGCTCTAAGTAACGGGTTTCGTTATTGTCTGACGATTATCGATTGGTTCTCCAGATAGCCTTAAGCCGTTCCTCTTTTAAATATCGAACATTATACGGAACGTCTGCAACGGTAAATACAATTCAGGGATCGCAGTTCGTATCACAACTGTTTAACGCTTTTATCCAATTAATCGGATGAAACCCAATTCGAACTACAGCTTACCATCCGTGTGCTAACGCCATGATCGACCGTTATTCTTGGCCTCAGCTCCAATTTTCTCGACATTGGAGTGTCTCCAGCCTCATTACTTTCTCGGCGTAAATCGAACTTTTGTAACTTCGAGCATTTCGTTTGTAACGAGTGATTACTCCTGTGTGCGTACCGCACGCATACTCGTTACCGAACCTCACAGTCGCCATCCCCGCTCCCGTACTCCTGCATTAGACTCATCATTACGTAACATCGGTCCCCCTCTGCAAGCTGTTTGCTTGCCAGAAAGGTTCCATAAAACCATCCGCGGCAGAACAATTCGTCAGTCTAGCTGGGCGAGACTCACCGAGTAGATCGGAGAGCTCTCGCCTGGTGAAAATTCAAGTACTTTTCCTACCAACAGGAGCATCTGTGTAGGCAAAGCAACGGCGAAATCGCAAGGCGTAGGCGATACTATCCTTGTCGATTTCCCTATACTTTTGTATCGAGAATTGCCATCGCTCAGGCCCACCTGTCGTTGTTAATACTCGCGTAAGGGAAATGTCATGCTATAGGAGCTACTACGTTTGACATTTTCTAAATGTAACTTCACCATTCTCCTTCTTCCTTTTCACCGCTTTTTCTCTCTCTCTCTCATCCCTTCATTAACTGCCATACAGAACCATACAGAAAAAAAGTCTGTATGGAAAAAGTTGATTATTGTAATTTTCAGATTCCAGCAAATCCATACAGATACGAACCTCCGGGTCTGTATGGACATTCCTATAATAGAGAATCTGGTTTCTGTATGGATTTGCAATTTGGTTCGGGTCTAGGTCCACACTCCTGGGACTGTATGCTTTTGTATGGAGATTCTTACAGAAGAAAATCTGGATTTTACGAACCCTTGGATCTGTATTGTTCTGTATGGATTTGCAATTCGGTTTGGGCAGCTCACGCTGGATTTTACGAACCCCCGGGCCTGTATGGTTTTGTATGGACTTTCGTGCTGAAGTTGATAGGGTTGTAATGTTTCATGAAACTTTTGAAACGTTTCAAAGGTTCGAAAGTTTCAAATATTAGGACAGGAACATTGAAAGTAATAAAAAATTTAAATAAATAAGCAGTTAAAATAATTAATTAATGAGATAAATAACAAATTTGCTTTCATATATAAATTAATAATAAAATACAATTATAACAATAATAAAATTGTATTTTCTTAATTTCGAATTTAAGGGTGGCGTTCCATTGTTCCGGAATGCCTTGCATTTTTATACAAAACCATGAGAATGAGAAAGAAAGTAGTATTAGTGTATCTCCCTCACTCTCATGGTTTTGCGCAAAAGTACAACGCTTGGGACGCAACCCTAAATGTGCCATCCCGCATGGATCCCTTATGAGTTATTGGGAATCCATACAGAAACAAGAACAAATTTTGTTTGGATTTCCATACAGATCCATACAGCTGGAGATACATAGCGTGTTTTATGAAAAATCTTATTTGGGAAGCCATATACAGAAACCAGCACAAATTTTGTCCAGATTTTCATACCGATTACATACTTGGAATCTACATACAGATCCATACAGCTGAAGGCACTTAGCGCGCGTTTTGAAAGATGATGTCTAAATGTCCATACAGAAACCACAGAACAAATTTTGTATGGATTTCCAGACCGATTACATACTTGGAATCTCCATACAGATCCATGCAGCTGCAGAAACTTAGCACGTTTTCAGGAAAATCTTGTTTGAGAATCCATACAGAAACCAGAGCAAATTATGTATGGATTTCCATACAGATTACATACTTGGAATCTCCATACTGATCCATACAGCTGAAGACACTTAGCGCGCGTTTTGAAAGATGATGTCTAAATGTCCATACAGAAACCACAGAACAAATTTTGTATGGATTTCCAGACCGATTGCATACTTGGAATCTCCATACAGATCTATACACCTGAAGGAACTTAGCACGTTTTCTGGAAAAACTTGTTTGAGAATCCATACAGAAACCAGAGCAAATTATGTACGGATTTACATACACATTACATTCTTTAGAATCTCCATACAGATCCATGCAGCTGGAGGAACTTAGCACGTTTTCTGAAAAATCTTATTTGAAAATCAATACAGAAACCAGAGAAAATTATGTATGGATTTCCATACAAATTACATTCTTTAAAATCTCCATACAGATCCATACAGATTTTCCAAGTGACAAAATTTTTCTGTATGCCGCTACCAACAGAAACCGACAGGGACATACAGAAATTCTATATGGATCTGTATGGATCTGCATGACATTTAATGAAGGGATACAAAAAGTGTACGATTCTACAGTCAATAGGATCGCCTAAGGCTATTCAAATCAATGTTAAAATATTAATAAATAGGAGCATCTATTATTAATATTTTCCATCCGAGAATACTTCTCTTTTCTATTCTCAAGGAACCGATTACTCTACCGAAACTCCAATCCGTAAAAGTCAAAAGTAAAAAGGAA
The DNA here is from genome assembly GCA_900474325.1 of Synergus umbraculus. Lineage (NCBI taxonomy): Eukaryota > Metazoa > Arthropoda > Insecta > Hymenoptera > Cynipidae > Synergus > Synergus umbraculus. The sequence continues at coordinate 8,827 of UCOK01008890.1, forward strand.
TTAATTAACACTTAACAGGTGCAACTGTAAGTGAATAATTAAGCCGGCGGATAGCATTTAATAGGCGCATCTATAAATGACTATCCATACAAATGTACTGAAGACCTTCCAATTCGTCCACTCTTCTTCCACCGTACCCTAAATTCCGTAGAAGTGGGGACCAAGACCTCGGTAAAATTGTGACCCGTCATCTCGTTCTTGTGTCTTTGTACCTTTGGAAATTATATTGTCAAGCATAAATTAGACACGCCGTAAAATTATGCTTTCAGGAAGAGTAGCCGATTTCCATAGACATTCTGCATCCGTTCTCTCTAGAATCATCTACTCAACAAATTTATTAAATTATATAATCTTATACACAAACACACACACTTATTTTTTGTTACCGCGTTGCACACTTCATTTACACTTAATATTGCATTATTTAAACACACACAAACATTTACACACACATAAACATTCACCCGTCATTTACACATAAATTCATAATTAGATATATAAATTGTAGGTAAATAAACACATTCTTTATATTTTGTGAACTAAATTTTGGGTATATTTATTCGTCTTTAAAATACCTAACCCTGGAAGACTGAAGCGTCCGGTGAGACGAATAGTAGGAGAAAAATAGACCGTTACACGTTTATCGAGGGAATTTAGAGCAAGCAAAAACTTTGCGGGACAAAAATACGGAGAAAACTAAAATATAGTTTTTTTACAAAGTTTCAGATCAAAATATTAAAAATTTTAAGAGTAGTTATGATTTTAGTTGTGTCAGTGCTGGAGTTTTCGAGCGTGCTATAATAGAAAAAAATACTATGTACCCTACGAAGCGCTCCCGACTATATTATGTAGCTCCGTAGTCCAGGCAACTGGTACTTTTTTCCGTAATAATTCTCAGACGCAATTTTTTTTTGGAAATAGCTTCTGGATGGGGTCCTGAAGGACCCTTAAAAATATGTGCCGCGGATCGATTGCCACAGGGTGTTTCTTTTTAAAAAGAATTTTCAAAAATCAAGTTTGCGTGGACGGACCATTTCCATTATGTTGTACAAAAAAAAGTTCAAATTAAAAAAGATAGTGTGCAAAATTCTAAGAAAAACAAAAAAAAAACGAACCTTCTATCTCTAATAGGTTTCGAGCAGCCCTATGCATCGCCCCCACTCTTTCTGTTAATTTAGCATCCGGAGGGGTATCATAGTTCGGACTACCTGATCGGAGCGCCATCTATTGGATTTTTAGACGAATTGAATAAATTGAATTGCTATGTACAGCAAAATTACTAAAATTCAATAATAACTTGATACTTTTTATGTTTTTCCTTTGATATTCATAAAAAGTATCAATTTATTAATGAATTTTAGTATTTTTACTGTACATAACAATTCAATTTATTCCATTTAACAAAAAATCCAATAGATGGCGCTCCGATCAGGTAGTCCGAACTATGATACCCCTCCGGATGCTAAATTAACAACTACCACATACACAGACACGAGCGATGCATAGGGC
>UCOK01008892.1:0-20178 GCA_900474325.1 Synergus umbraculus
AACTAGAAGAGCTTCGTACGCTGCTCCAGGCTGGGGTTCTTCTAGTTTCTATCTAATTTATTTTTCGGGTAATTTATTCTAAGTCCCTTCGTACGCTGTTCCAGGCTGTGGGGACTTAGTCTAAATTTTTAATTATTTTCATTTTTTCTCGTAATTTTTCTAAGTCCCTTCGTACGCTGTTCCAGGCTGTGGGGACTTAGTCTAAATTTTTAATTATTTTCATTTTTTCTCGTAATTTTTCTAAGTCCCTTCGTACGCTGTTCCAGGCTGTGGGGACTTAGTCTAATTTTGATTATTTTGATTTTTGCTCGTAATTTTTCTAAGTCCCTTCGTACGCTGTTCCAGGCTGTGGGGACTTAGTAATATTCCGAGTTTATTTTTCTGAGCCTCGCGACTTAGTTTTTCAAATCTCGCGGCATAGTTTGTCACTGAGCGTGGCGTCTCAGTTTGCTTTTTAAGTCTCACGACTTAGTTTATTTTCCGAGTCTGACGACTCAGTTTATTTCTTCGAGTCTTTGGACTCTGTTTATTTTCGAGTCTCGCGACTTAGTTAGTTTTCGAGGCTCGCATCTCAGTTTGTCTCTTTGAGTCTTGTGACTCAGTTTATTTTTCGAGTCTCGCGATTTAGTTCGTTTTTCGAGGCTCGCGTCTCAGTTTGCCTCTTCGAGTCTTGTGACTCAGTTCATTCTTCTAGTTTCGCGACTTAGTTTATTTTCTAGTCTCGAGATTTAGTTTGCTTTTCAATTCATGCGACTTAGTTAATTTTGCAATATTTTCACTTGAAATTTCTAAGTTCTTACGTGCGCTTCGAACTTGCGAATTCTGTTGAAATCATATGAGATTTCAGATTATTCATGCGTATTAATTTCGTGTCGTGTAGCGACATTAGGGACATTCTCAAATGTAACATATTTCATTTATTCAGAGTTTGATTTTTGTTAAGTTCCTATGCGACTTATGATTTTTTAGTTAGCTTGCGAAAGAGAGGGATTTATTTGTTAGGTTTGCGAAAAGCGTTAATGATTTTATTTTGTTTTGTTAACAATTGATTTCAATTATTATAAACTAGCATATTCAATTTGCAAGAGACTTATCGTTTTCTCAGTTTGCGAGGAATAACATTTAGTTTATATCGAGTCTTTCTTATCATTAATAAATTTGTTTTATATCGAGTCTTTCCGTAGCCGAGAATCGATATTATCTTGTTATTCTTTGGTTTTTTGTTTGAATAAAGTTGTTATTGTTAATTAATTATTGCGTCTTTACTTGCCTCCCTTGGGAACCGTCCCACTCCCACGATTCCAGCCTATGAGAGGGCATGAGGTCTTACATCCACAATAAGCTACTAAATATAAGCATTACTCAATATCAGAACCTTAAAGTCAAGACCAACCTCAGGAATCGTTACAATACTATTGCATCTTCATCTGCAGCTGATAGTTTTTCGCCTTTTATATGTACACATCGTATGCCATGGCGTTTTTTAAATTTTTCGAGCCAGCCTTCACTTGCTGCGAAATTTGTTTCGCCATAAAAATGCTTATGCAAATCCTTAGCTATTGCTCTCAGTAAAGGCCCAGACACCGGCTCGCCAAGTGCCCTTTTTTGGGTGAACCATTTATAAATGGACTTTTCAAAAAGACTCTCGTGAACTTGAGTATAATTTTTGACAATCTTACTTGTGCTGTTTTTTTTGAATAGCTATTTTTTGCTGCAACAATTTATCTTCGTTGGCAAAAATTTTCGTTACAGTTGTGTGGTGCGTCCTGTATTTTTCTGCAAGTTCCTTATTTCTCATTCCATTTTGAAAATCTTCTATCACTTGCAACCTTTCAGCGATTGTCAGTCTTCTATTAACTCTTTTCTTCTGGAATTAAATAATGATTTCAATCTAAATTACAATTAAATAACTACAAACTTAAAATAAAATCTCGATGTGCACTACAATATTCCAAATTTTCTTGATAATCAATTAAATTAATTATTATATTCAATTAATCTTCACTTTGTTCAGGAAAAAAGTTAATTGATATGAAAGCAAAACGAAATGCATATATACAGCGTGCACAGCGTAAAATGAGTTCAAAAAAGGAGAAATAGGGTGATTTTTTCAACAAAAAAGGGGAGAGATTAAAAAATAATGTTTACATTTAGAAAAGAAGAGAAAAATGTTTTTGTAAGGAAATTTTATATTTTTATTCATCTCATAATTTTTTATTTTTTTTTTTTTGAATTTATAATGTAAATTGTAACTTATAAAATCTGCGTAGATTGCTTTAAGGGAAACGCGCGTGTAAGTTAAATCTCTATTTTAAGATAATTTTATGTAGATCTAGAAAATTGAATGAAAATAACATTTTTAATTAAAAAAGAGGAAAAGGGGGAAGATTTTTGAAATTACATAGTAGAAAGAAGAGAAAACTGTAAAGGGAAGACTGTGCAACCTGCATATATGCCACACACATTGTTCACGGAAATTAGTAATATTTTAATAATTATGATTTAAATATATTCACTCACATAGTTTTCGTTGTTTGTCTCATCCATTTTTGAGACCAGAGGGACCTTTCTGCTTCCAAAAATGACCTATTAAACTTTTAATCTACACAATGTGTATACATACGCTTTTGACAGTTCGTATTTGACGCCATTTAATGTAATACGCAATACGCATGCGCAATTGATGTGACATTTGAGAACAGGAATTTGGTGAAAATCGAGAGGGTCTCCGGGCTGGATTAGGTGAAAATCGGGAGGTTCGAGTGTAATTCACTTTCTTATACTGTTTTTGATCACAAAGTTAGTTATTAATCTTAAATTATACAATTTATTTACTTAATAGTTACTATTAAAAGTATAATTTTATGTAAAAAGACTGTAATAATATCCAAAGATTCAAAATAATAAGTTATTCATTAGAGACATTTATTTATTTTATTGTTTGTTTAATCAAATAATTGTATATTCCTTTAAAAAAGACATGCTTGTTAACAACAATAATGTTAAGTCTGAGTTTAGAAACATAATACCTTAGTATTTCTTTCGATAATACTATTTTTCTGCCAATGAGTATATTTGCTGGGTTTTCCATTCCTATTAAGAAAATCTGGAATTCCCCAAATCTTTAAGTTTTTTATGATTCTACCAAAGACCTAGCTTATTACTGGTCTTGCTACAATTCTATATTTAAAAGTTCTATGCGCGCTAAGGTCCAGGTACTCTTCGACCCTTCAGATTTAACCATCATAAAATCCAAATGCTACTTTTTCTAATATTCTTGCTTTCTCTAAAAATGTGCCTCTGAACCTTAGAAAGTCTCTTCAACTCAGTGATACTTTGATCTTGTACGAGTTCAGAGCTTCGTTGAATTATCTACTGAGTTACAATTTCGTATCCTACAAATTCACATCTTCTTAAGTCTCTCTATGTCTCATCATCTTTTTGAGTTTTTCTCTATATCTCAAGAGTTGATTACATCTTTGTTCATTACTTTGAGTCTTTTCATTTTTCTTGACTAAATTTAACATTGTTTAAATAATAATAATAATACTTTTTGTTCCATTATACCATTAGTATTGGTACTTAAATATATTTTATTCTTAACTACAATATTATTGAATATTTATATAGTTCCTACATCATTATAGAGCTCATTCATACGCAACTTGCCCCATACCTTTGGATTTTTTTTTCTAAAGGCGTTTAGAGAGGGATAAATTACGAATTCAACGGTATATGATTTAACTGAATTTGATGCGCCGTTTGAAAGCTATGGCAGACAAAGTGAACAATTGCTCAACTAGACCCGCCCTATCCTAAAACATGAGAACGTCTATAAACATTAATTATATTATAAAAAATATCTATTGTTACAAATATGTCGAATATTTATAACGATTTATATTATAAAGAATAGGATTTATAGAATAAATAAATGGGTGGAGTTACGCTTCCGACGAATAGTGTAAACCTCTGATTTTCTTGGGTCATTTCAAGTGACTGATGAAATCAGCCAGTTTAATTGATTTAATCAGTCGTTTTAATTGATTTAAGCAGTCACTTTGATTGATTTAATCAGTCGCTTTGATTAATTCAATCAGTCATTCTGACTAATATAATCAGTCATTTTGACTCTTGAAATCGGTCATTTTTATTAACTTAATCATTCATTTGAAGTGTTTAATAATATAGAAGAATTTAATGGAAAATAATAATTTAAAGAATAATTATTGTAAGTCTAATTTATCTAACTCATACAAACCTAATTCTATAACCCAACATAATATTACTACATACAACGCAATTCCCTAACGCAGAATATCGCACGATGAGACGTTGAATATATCGGTCGAAATGGTTCTTATATATCAACCAACCAAATTCTCAACGCTTGTGAGAAACTCCCAGTGCCGGGCTAAGTGGTGACCCATAAGAGTGACTAAAGGTAACCTAGAAGGTGACCCATAGGGTGACTCATGTAGCCGCGCGCAAAAAAACAAAACATGAAATGACTGATTAACTTATCATTTCGAAAATGATAAACAAATCAGTCAATTTTATTGACTATCAATCAGTCGTTTGAGGTGACTGATTTGATCAGTCACCAATATTGACCAATATTGGCATTTTTTTCTCAAAACATACTTGACTAATTGAATCAGTCAAATTTTGACTGATTCAAATTTAGAGAGTACTTATGTATTTTGAAGCGCTGATTACGAAAATGATAGTGAAAATTGGCGACTAGTCGATTTTTATGGTGAAACCGTAAAAAAAAAAACCGCAATTGTCTTAGCTAATATGCGTCAGTGTTGGGTAAGTTACTTATTTTTCAGTAACTAGTTAAAGTTACGTTACTTAACGAAAAAAAGTAACTAAGTTACAGTTACATTACTTGTAACTGTAACTAGTTGTAGTTACTAGACAAGTAACTTCAAGTTACCTAAAAAGTTACTTTTTTTGCTTCCTTAATTTTTTAATTTAAAAATAAAAATAATTAATGTGAGATTAATAACATTATTTTTTATTGTTATATTACTATAATAAAAATATTAATAATTCATCAAAATATTATTAAAAAACGATTTTCAAATTAGAATCTTTAATTTCTTTCTTTTTTATTAGAAAAAAAATGTAAATTTGACCATAAAAAAGAGATATAAAAAAAAACAGAGTAACTTCAAAGTAACTACAATTAAGTTACAAGTTACTGCAAAAATAGTAACTAAGTTACCCTAAAAGTTACAAATAACGTAACTTTTTAGTAACTTAGCAACTTGTAACAAGTTACTACCCAACACTGATATGCGCAACATTTAAAAAAATATTTCAAACAAAAAAGTTGTAGATGAAATGAAAAATGTGTATACACATTTTTGATGTTAAACATTTTTCTCGCAGAGGAAATACTATTCTAACATTCACACAAATTTGCGCAATTTGCAAAGGAACCAATCAGGTTTCGACAAAATGTGTTAATGTGTTCGATATATTGGTAACATCTCTTTTTTAAGATAGGATTAGAAAATATTTTCCAAAGATAATTATATGCATAAAAATGTGTTTTAATAATTAAAATAAATCAAATTTCCCCTTGACATTGAATTTAAAGTCGACCTAAAAGGGCGCTAAAAGTACAGCTAGCGCCCGAAGCGGCTAGAGTGAGTTCTCAGGTTATATTTACATAAATGTAACTTGAAGCCTATATTCCATGGACATGATGCTATGATCTGCGACGACGCGCACATGACGTGCAGCAGTGGGATTCCGAGCCGTGAAAAGTTTCAAATCCGAACGAATCTCTCTTTCTATCCTAAGGTGTTGAAAAGAGAGGTCCGTTCGGATTGAAAAACTCGGAATATGATTGCAGGCCTCGTCCACTAACTTGGACCGTACCGCGGTAGTAGGAGACTAGGAGTTAGTAGGAGGTAGTAGGAGACATTTATGTCATACTGGTTTATGTAGCTTTTTCTTATTCCTCGTTGGCACTATACCTGCTTCATAAAAGCTTTGTATATCCGCCCATAAGACGTTTAACTGAGGCTGTGCATGGTGTTGAACTTATTCCAGGTATACAGATTTCTGACTCAGACTTTTGAGAGATTTCAACGTCAACAGTTGCCGCCACGGCTTTCACAGAGGTTGTTGGCAGTAGGACTTGCGGGTGGAGGTGCTGGTCGTCTTTAACCCTAGTTCCCAATGCAGCCTAATCCAGAAAGTAAGTTTTTCGTTTTTGCATTTTCTTTCTTGAGATTTAATATCCACAATTATCCTATCTTAAAAAAAGTGGTATAGCTACGAAATATCTCGAAAATCTCGCATACATTGTTGCAAACCTGATTGGTTATTTGAATGACTTGAAGTTGTAGAAAAAAAAAAAATAATAATCGCACACGCTTGTTTCTTTACCCTCGCCCATTAAAATTTCACGATAATCTTTGAAATTCATTAAAATTCGTTTAAACACCATAAGTGCGCAGTATTCTACTTTGAATGCTCGAAAAAAGAATTATTTTTTGAGATAATTATTGAATATATATATTGATGTACGGTTTGTAAGACTTAATGTATTCACTCTTGAAATACAAAAAAAAAATTTTTTTTACTTATTTTAAGTACTTTTTATACACAAAATGTCAGTTGAACACAACACCTCAATTAGCGATGAGTGGGCAAATAGTGGGGACCGATTCTTATAAAAGTACTGGACCGATTCTTATAGAATTTAAACCACATATTTATTACACATATAAGAACATCTGGTAGCAAAATTTTTTGTGGGCATGCAAAAATAACAAAATGGCGGCTACAATTTTTTGTAAAAAAAATATACATTCATCTCCCGATCAGCGGCACTCCGATCTAAGGCATATTTCACGCTTGAATGATTCTGCTTCCCCCCCAAGCGTTCCTTGAGAGCCTACATTGATGTGCCGGCGCTCGAAGTGACCTTGAAGTCAGTGCCGTACTACGTAGCCTGCGTAGTATAGGAATTAGCGAATCTTAAAGTTTACATATATACGATCCTGAGTGGTGACGTCAGAGTGCTCGCTCGATCTACTTTAATTTCGCCCGATCCACGGCACTCAACTACCGAGTGGTGCCGTCAATTGGGAGATGAGTGTAGTTAGAATTCAAATTTAACCAAAATTTTGCTACCAGATATTCTTATGTGTGTACAAAATATGTGGTTTAAATTTTATAAGAATCGGTCCAGTACTTTTCAGATTTTTTTCCCATGGGATCTAAAAACCTGGTTTCGAGAAAAATACGTTTGAAGTTTTTCTAACTGAAAAATTATTTAAAAAATTGACTTACTATAAATCAGCGATGCCTGCACCGTATAAAACTAGCTGTGAATTCGATCTCGGGTGTTTCATTTAACTATATTTATATTTTTCGTGCTCATTTTTGAGCACTTTGCTTCCTCATTATGATAATATTGCAAATAAATTTGTTTCCTCATAGAGGAAGCATTAACGATTTTCCAAATTAAAAATAATCATAATTTTCTTAAAATTCTATAAAATTCATTAATTATACAGGTCAATCGATTCGTTTCGACACAAGGAATCTTTCTTTCCCTTACATAAGCATTGAATTTTCATTCTTTGAGGAGTTATAGTCGACAAATCAATTTTACAAAAATTCAAAATCTACATACAAATTTTAAAATTCTATATTTTGAAAAATCTTTTGGCACGTTTTGAGATATTGGTAGTGCCAATATACCCTACAAATTTCATCAAATTATCTACAACTGTCTTTAAGTTAATAGGGCGACAAAAAATGGAGACTTCCATACACACACACACATACTTATACATCCGGACAATTGATTAGAATGTTGTATTAGACATTTATCACGTGAGGAATGTTTAATTAAACGATTTTAAAAATATTAGAAAATGTATCGAAAACAAAGCTTCCCCTATGAGGAAGCAAAAACAACTTCAGATAGTATAAAACACCTTCGATAGTTTCAAAGTTGAATACTCTGCCTTAAAATTCCTAAAAATCTCTTTTATAAATAAAGCTTAAGTCTTTATGCTGTAAATTTCATCTTGCCGTTTTTGTTGATTTCGAGAAATTAAATCAAGAGTGAAACGCCGCGCCGACGGCGCTCGAGACCACTGGGCTTCTCGCTCGACGGAACTTCTTCGGACTCATTTATCGTATCAATTATGAATATTTATTATTTATTAAACTGCTCTCTGTATTATACAGGGTTGAGACTGTCATTAAAGTTTTCTGATGCCGGCTTTACAGTCATTGTAGGGACGTAATATTAAGGGGGTATTCTAGTCTAGAAGTACAAATATTGGGTGTTTTTTGAAATTCGATAAAAAAAACTAAAAATATTTTTACTATAAACTTTTTTACAGGACATTTATTAATATTCCAACAATATGTAAAATAATTGAGAAAAAAAATTCGAAAATTGAACAAGTTATAGGCTGATGAAGTGGGGGGAGTGGAAAAAAGGATGCGTCCGTATATTGACACTATTCCAACCCTTCTGGTGGTCGGGAAAAAAAAAAAAAGATGCTTAATCAGTAAGAATGTCGCTATCGTCTGAACTAGGGAAAAAGAAAAAAAATTTATTCACAAAATGGCGACTGTTTGAAAAAAAAAACGTGATTTTTTGCCCTTTTTCAAGGTTAAACATTTTTTTTAAATAGTAAAAAACATAATTTTTACATATTCCTAGTTCGGACGATAAAGGCATATATAAAGAAGGTCCGCGCCAAATTTCAAGTTAATCGGTTCATTAGAACTTGAGAAATCATGTCAAACGTGTTGAAAAAAGTAGTTTCGTAAAAAACGTGTTTAAAGATTTGAGAGAAGTTGCACACAGTTTTCACTCACATTTCTTTAATCGGCGATTGTTTCCAATGTATGGAGCAACTGAAAACAAGCTCATACAATGTATGAGCATACAATGTATCAAACAATGTATGAAACAATGTATGAAACAACTGCAAACAAGCTCATATGCGGCAGGACCGGCTCACTCTAGTGATGCACCTCAAGGCAAGAAAATCTTGATTCTTGCTCATATCGCTCGAAATTTCGAGAATATTTTTAACCAAGATTTTTGAACAGTCATATGTTTTTCTTGGTTTACTCGAGAATTCTTGCTTTTTTCAACATGAAGTAGGGTGAATATGTTTAAGTAACCATGGTAACATATATATTAACGCCATTTAATAATTTATTCAAGATTCTTGAAAATGCTTGAAAATGACAAGAAAACATCGAGACAAGATCTTGGAAAGTCAAGATCTCGCTTGAATGCATCACTAGGCTCACTCGCTACGTCACAAAAATGGCTATAACTCTGTCAATAATCGAAATTATAAAAAATCCTTCGGAGGATATATTCTTGGGAGCCTAATCTTCGAAAATATGTAAAAAAATCGATTTTTTCAAAATTCTAGACTAGAATACCCCCTTAAGGGCATGTATTACTAACCCGATCCCTACCTTACCGACATTTTTTTCTCTGTAACGCTCTACGTCTACATTTATAAAGATATCAAATTGAAAATTTATCAAATTAAAGAAAATATGCAAATATATGTTTGTCTGGTCTTAAATTTTTGTAAAAATAAAAAAAAAATTTTTCAAAAATGTCAATATTTAGGACCAAACAAACGTACCTTAAGACTTGTGCTTCAAATATAGAAATTTTCAATGTAGTATTTCAATAAATGTAGACGTAGCGTTACAGAGAAAAAAATGTCGGTAAGGTAGGGATCGGATAAGTAATACATGCCCTTAAGGAAATAAATTTCTATCTAATAAATATATTGTAATACGTGAAAATAGTGTCATCGTGTACGTCATTATTGTGTTAGGTGTAGAGTTCGATTTTATTTATAAGCTATTTTAAACTTATCCTTCTTTTGCTTCTTTTTTCTGATTGCTTACAACTTCTTAACTTTCTCATTTACTTAAAAATAAATTACTTCTTTGGTCTTTTCGGTTCACTGCTCTCTGCATTGTACAGGGTTGAAAATTTCATTAAAGTTTTCTAATACCTGCATTACAGTCATTTTAGGGACGTAATATTAATGAAAAACACTATTTCCACGTATTACAATATATTTATTAGATATAAATTTATTTCCTTAATATAACGTCCCTACAATGACTTTAATGCAGGCATTAGAAAACACGTTAATAACAGTCTCAATCCTGTATAATGCAGAGAGCAATTTAATAAATAATAAATATTCATAATTGATACGATAAATGAGTCCGAAGAAGTTTCGTCGAGCGAGAAGCCCAGTAGTCTCGAGCGCCGTCGGCGCGGCACTTTACTCTTTATTTCATTTCTCGAAAACAACATAAAAAGGCCAGATGAAATTTACAGCATCGAAATATAAAAACTTTTTTGAGACCAAAACAAAAAAAAAGGCCTTTTTTCTGCAAAAGTCAAAAATATTTTCATTTTCAAAAAAATCGGTCAAATTTTCAATTTTTAAAAAAATGGTTATAAACATTCGATAGACCAGGAAAAAAGATATCAAAAACATGTGGGATGAAATTTTGTATATTCCATAGGAAAGGAGCTTAATACCTTCGAAATAGCACACGGAAAAAAAGGGATTCGGGCCAACCATATAAATGAATAAATATGGTGCATCCATAGAATAGTTGCAGCAACCATAGATATAGTTGCTGCAACTCCATTTATATGGTTGGCCCAACTAGGAGGACTATACTTTACCCAAGTTTGAGTTCGATCAGACAAAGTCGAATTCTGAGGGTGGTACACTTGAGGAATAATGCCCCATATATGTCTATAGTGACGTCTGTCATTTGTCATTAACATTTAAAAACTCTTAAAATCATTAGAAATTTCATGAAATTTCATGAAATCCTGAAGAATTTTACAAAATCTTTTAAAAATTAGAAAAGAATTTTGAAAATCTTCAAAATTTTACGAAAACCTTCAAAATCCTTGTAAAATTCTACGAAATCTCTGAAAAATTATAAAAATCTTTTGAAATCACTCAATAAAAATCCCTAATAAATTTTTTTATTCTTTACGTCCCATAAAGTATTTTAAAAGTCATAATACTCTCTTGATAACATTTAAAATCCCTTTATATCTTTTAAAATCCATTAAAAGTATTAGTGATCTCGTCAAATTCGATGAAATCCTTAAAAATTCCATAAAATTATATCTTAGAAAAGAGATGTTATCAATTTACGAACACATTGTTGTCGAAATCCTGATTAGTTTCTTTGGAAATTGTGCAAATTTGTGTGAATGTATCGAATTTGAAAACTATCTTGAGACTATTTTCGTTGTCAAAACCCCCCATTTTTTGTTAAATCTTCACATTTTGTGACACCCTGAACCCGAAAAACATGGTTTTACCAATTTGTCCGTCTGTCTGGCTATGTGTGTGCGTGTGTGTCCGTCTGTAGACGGCCTTAAAATGAAGGCTGAGTTCGTTGGCCAGACATTTTTGATGAAAATTAAAAAAAAGTTAGAGCATTTTGAAAATTTGAAAAAAAAGTAAAAAATTGAATTTAAAGCCAAATAACGCACGATATGAAAAAGAGTCAAAGGATGAAAAGTATATCTTTTTAAATCTTTTTAACACTGATGTAACAATTTTTTCAATTTTCTTGAAAAATCGAAAATTCAAATTTCGAGACAAATAACGGGTGATACAGAGAAACTTATAAGAACATTATTATTGGTCTTTAAAAGATAAACAAATTCTCCCTTGAACATTTTTAATACAATGATTAGTTTTTATTTTAAACATCAAAAATATTTTTTTAACAAATTTTAACACAAATCGTAAGATTTGCATGATATGTATTTAAAAATAATATTTAACGAAAATCTTGAGCGCTTTTTTGAAAATAGGTTTTTTAAGACCAATAGAACATTAAATAAGTTAATTTTTATAAAGTGTTCCTTAAGATCGATTGAACCTTAAGTATGTAAATTAGATTTCTTCTTCATTTGAGACTAAAGTAATTTAAATAAAATTACATATATAGCAGCCATGAAGGTTGGTAAATGAATGCAAGCGCGCGAAGTGTGATAAGAATGTGTGCTCACAATGGCACCCCTAGTTTTTAATATATTATTTATTATATGTATATATGTATTCGTATATTTACAGATTAGTAATTATGAGATTTTATGGGATTATAAAGTAATTTTAATAAAATCTAATTCCTAACTTTCGAAGACAAGTTTTATCTCCCCAGACTCGTAAAATTTCATAGATTCTGAAATTATAATTTTTGAATCGATCATATGTGTTTATCGAAAAAAAAATTGGAGCAAGATTTATTTTCATTCGCAATCATCAATGACAATAGAACCCCCTGCTGCGAAAGAGTCGGTTAGCGAACGGTCGGTTTCAGCCTGTTGCAGCATTTGATGAAAAAATGTAAACAAACACAGAAAAATAGCAAAATCTGTGGATTGCCTTAAAATCCGTAATTGTGTCCACATCTTAGCAATACGCGGTGTTTCAGGCCGCAAAAATAATGTGTTCTAAGTGTCGTTTTTTTTATCGATAGATTTTCGATTGTACGACAGAGGCTATCTGCTTATTTTCTGCAAAAACAAATTTGTTTGGCTAAAACGGTAATTTTTACAAGTGGAGAGACGCTGATTAGAGTGGTGCGGATGAGCAGTACTTACATTTTGCCAAGTCCCTGTCCAAGCAAAAAAGGCACAAAACTTCACTTCAAGGGTGCTTCACTCACTCAGAAAAATAAGTTTGATAAATCGCGTACAAAGTTGCTAGACCTGTCAACTGTTTCGCAGCGACGCCAAGGGACGATTACTACAAAGTATAGTCGGTAAGGCCGGTCACATACACTTTCGCATAATTATGTATATGACCGGCCTTACCGACCATACTTCGAGTGCAGTTTATAGTTATCGTCAATTGGCCTCGCTACGAAACAGCTGACAGCTAGGTCGAGTGTGAAGTAAAAAGCTAGCCACGCTTTAACAGGGCTAAGGACAGGATCTGCTTGCTGCCTTAGTGTTATTTTGAAGACTTTCAAGGAATTTATGAGATTTAATTGGAATTTTAGAAATTTCAGGAGATTTAATGTGATTTTAAGAAACTTTATTGGACTTTAAGGCATTTCATGATAATAAGAAATTTTATAAGAACTTTTATTTTCAAAAATTTTAAGAGATTTGTTGAGATTCATTGATATTTCAATTATTTTTAAGTATTTAACGAGATTTTAAGGAATTTCATAAGATTTTATAGAATTTTAAGTAATTTTAAGGGATTTAACAAAAGATTGTCGAATTTTAAGGAATATGAAGTGAATTTATAAAATTTAAAGGAATTTCATCAGATTCTGAATTTTAATTGATATCATGACATTTCAAGGGATTTTAAATAATTTTAAGGGATTTTACGATATTTTATTAGATATTTATTTTTTAAGGACTTTCAAAGGGTTATACGAAATTCTATTGGATTGTCAGAAATTTTAATGGATTTCATGACATTTTCGGGGTTTTAAATAATTTTAAGGGACCTTACGAGATTTTATATAGGATATTAAGTAATTTTAATAAGAATTTTGAAGGATATTAAAGTGATTTTAATGAATTCTACGAAACTAAGAGAATTTCTGAAATTAGACAACCTAGGGACTACAAGTTTCTATATGACAAAAATTATAATTTTTTCAATTATTTTGTGTACTAGTAAAAGGTGTGCAAAAACGAGAAATTAATCACGCGCGGATCATAATTGCTCGTCTTTTAAAAATCATAAAAATGTATTGAAATCCTTTAAAATTATTAGAAATCTCATAAAATTAGATAAAATTCGCAAAAATATCTTGAATTCTTAAAATTTCGGGAAACTCAACATCGTTGGCCAGCCATTTTGTATAAAAATTTAAAAATTTGAAGGACTTGTAAATTTTTTGAAACCACTTTTTTTTATTAATTTACAAATTTTATGCACGGATGTTCGTAATACTCAAAAAGTTGAATAATTTTTGCCAATTACTTTTTTCGATAAAAAAAAATGGAAAGATAGCATTTTGAAAATTGAAAAAAATGAACAAAAACTTAAATTAGAAGCCAAACAACGTACGAGATGAAAAAAAGTCAAGCGGTAAAAAATGTTTCTCTTTGAACGCCCTATAGGATTGGCATAACAACATTTTAAATTTCCTTAAAAAAACGCAAATTGAAATTTTGAGCCAAATAATGCGAGATGCAGAGAAAATGATAAGAAACATAATTATTGGTCTTAAAAAATTCTATCAATTCCTCTTTGGCCATTTTTCAATAGAATGAGTAGTTTTTGTCCTAATTGTTGTTGTTAACTTTCTTTCTAATTATTTTTGATTAAATAAATATTTGATTAATCAAATATCGAGCGCGAAGCGCGATTGCCCTGATGAGAATGTGTTCCTTAATCCATTAACGTCAAAAAGTTACTTTTTTGAAGTACTCTTTTCTGTAAGATATTTCACTATGAATCCGTCGGACAAAAAATTTAAAAAGTACCTTACCTACTATTGTCGAGTGTGCTCTCTCGAATGAAGTTATCAAAATTTCAAAAAGTCTTATCATTTTTCCTTTCTACATTTTCGACGTCTTATAGTATTATTGTTCAATTAGAATTGAATTTGATAACTTGATAATTTGATCATTTGATAAATTAATAATAATTTGATAATTATCAAGCAGCCTAATTGTGTCCTCGATTATTGTCATTTCGAATGGTGTTATTTAACTTGCAAAATAACGGCAAAAACGATTGAAAAATTGAACCGCTGGCGATTAAAAGGGGGTATAAACGCGTGGATTCAGCCTGAGAAGTATTGTCCTGAAAGTTAATTTAAAGTCTTTCGATTTTTAATATTATTATAATTATAGGGTTCGTATCATTAAAAAAAACATCTTTTTAATTTGCTCGTCCCTACCTTTTAGTTATCGACTTACATTTCATTTTACCAAAGAAGCAACATAAAATTTTATTTTTTCGAATTTAGGAATAAATTGGGGGGATCGAGACTCTGTAGAAAAAAAAAGTGTTTTTGAGCCACCCTAATCGATGAGCCCTATAAGAAAGTAAGTAACTTGCGATGACAAATAGAATCTATGCAACTTACAGTGACGAATAGAAAGTACGCAACTCGCTGTAACGGATAGAAACTAACAAGAAAGGACCACGAGGTGTCCCCCGCCGATTGGATTCTCCCTGATATATGTTTTAGTACTCGAACAACTAAGCGACACGTATTTTTTTTTTATCTGCGGAAAAATACTTTAAGGGAGTGAAACAGCCCCTCAAAAAAAGGGTTCCAAGTGTCGATTTCATATAGTTTAGATATATTATATAAATACCAAATTGATTTCGATCAAATCTACTGGAAAAGTTTCCTAATAATGAAAGATGAATAACGTAATTTTCTCGAAAAAAAAATCATAAGAGGGTAAACAACCCCTAAATATTGCTTCCTCCTAGAGGAAGCTTGGTAGTGGTGACAAAATCCAGTTTCCTAAAAAAGGTTTTTTTGAACATATTTCAAGGCCAATATATCTAATATGATGATCTGAAAAAATGTCCGGATGTGTGTGTGTGTGTGTGTGTATGTGTGGGGTGTGTGTCATGATGCAGCAATTTCTTGAAAATGCGTAGAGATAAATGGATAAAATTTTGCTTAGTTATTCCACTATATACCTAGTTGACAAAATATTTTACTTTACAAGTTTTATGTACTTTTATAATTTTCGTAAAATTCATTTTTCCACTATACCTTCTAAAATATTGAAAATTGAAAGCTCGTGTAAGGGAAGTGAAGATTCCTTTCATCGAGACGAATCGATTGACCTATATGATTAATGCATTTCATTAAAAAATGAGGAAGTTATGTTTATTTATAATTTTGAAAGTTAATTTTTCGCTCTATGTTTTCAAATAATCGAAATTTTGAGTTGACGTAAGGAAATTGAATATTTTTTATGTCGAGACGAATCGACTGACATGTAAGATTAATTCATTTCATTGAAAATTAAGAAAGTTATGGTTAATTGTATTTTTAAAAAAGTAATTTTTCGACTATAATTTCTGAAATAATTAAGATTTAAAGCTGATGTAAAGAAAATGAAGATTCTTTGTGTCTAGACGAATCGATTCACCTATAAGATTTATGCATTTTATAAAAAAATAAGAAAGTTATGCTTTATTGTAATTTTTGAAAATGAATTTTTTGAATATAACTTCTCAAATAATCAAAATTTAATGCTGATGTAAAGAGTACTTAAGGGGTTATATACACTTGTGTTGGTCGAAAAAATCGAAAAATTTTTTATTGCAGTTTCTTGAAGTACATTCTTTTAAGATTATTTTCTCCAAATTTCATAGAGATCTGAGCACTAGAACCTAAGTTACAGCTATCAACAGCGCGCTACGCCGCTCCCTCCAAGTATTCGAAGCTTTAAACGCGATTATCTCGGAATGTGATTTTTCAAAAAGGGCCGTTGCGGTGTCCACGATTTCTCAAAAACCATGTCACCTATCAATCTAATTTTTTTCTGGCTACTTTATAGCAATATTATCTCATAATTGGACGAAGGAATTCCCATTTGAAAGAAAACTTTTTTTTTTGGGACTGAAAAAACTGAATTTTCAGACCCCTAAAAATAGATTTTTTCAGAAAATTCATCACCATTTTTGCAAACATACTTATTTCGACAAATCCTTCGTCCAAGTAGAGTAAAATTATATAAACTAAAGAAAGCTCTTGGTTAGATTGATTGCAGGTGATCCATTTTCGACTTATCATGGACCATTTTCGACTTATCAACGGGCGTAGTGCCTACAAATATAAATATTTTTCAGTCAAATTTGGATTAAAATATCTTGAAACATGTACAAATAGATACGAAGTGGTTTGTTCTTAAAAAAATTCACCGTCTTTTCCAAAAAAATTTGTGAAAAAACCATGTTTTTCCAATAATAAGTGTATATAACCCCTTAATGTTTGCTCTATGAGGAAACAAATCATATTTGCTTACAGGAAGCAAAGTGCTCATTGAATGAGTACAAAAGTTAATACAACTTGACAGCTAGTTTTTAAAGTTGTGTTAAAAAATGTTTAATTCAGAGGAAAAATTTTGAAAAAATATATTTTATACTTGAGACTAAAATAAAGTTTACGAGTTGCGCCAAAAATTATAAAAAAATTAGTTGGGTAACTTAACTTAACATCAAAAAGAAAATTTCTTTGAATCAAAAAAATCAAAGATAATATAGGAAAATATACGTTTATTTGATTTAAACAATCTTTGTTTTTGGGTGTATCATAATGAGGAAGCAAAGTGCTCAAAAATGAGCACTAAAAAATATAAAAATAGTTAAATGGAACACCCGAGATCGAATTCACAGCTAGTTTTCAACTGTTTTCCTGTGAATTAAACAATTTTTAGCACAACTTTAAAAATATGTCGGGGTGGTTTACCCCCTTATTACTTTTTTTTTTTTTTTTTTGAGAAAATTACGTTATTCACCTTTCATGACGAGGAAACTTTTCCAGTAGGTTTTATCAAAATCAATTTGGTTTATATACAAAACTATATGGAATCGACACTTGGAACCCTTTTTTTGAGGGGCTGTTTCACCCCCTTAAAGTATTTTTCTGCAGATAAAAAAAAATACGTGTCGCTTAGTTGTTCGAGTACTAAAACATATATCAGGGAGAGTCAAATCGACGGGGGACACCTGGTGGACCTTTCTTGTAAGTTTCAATATGTTACAGCGAGTTGCATACTTTCTATTCGTCACTGTGAGTTGCGTAGATTCCATTTGTGATCGCAAGTTACTTACTTTCTTATCAGACCCACCGTAATGTCCCCTGCTTAAAATTTCGGATCAATTCCGGATTAGTTTCGGATAAATTAATCCGAAGAGATCCAGAATTTAGACGGAATCTTTCCGAAGTTTGTCCGATTTCTGTCCGGAAATATAATTTGATCTGTAATAAATCCGCCATTGTCCGGAATTTATACGAAATAAATAATCAGAAATCATTTTCATCTACAGATAAATCTGGAATTCATCCGTTTCTGTCCGGATTTTATCTGAGAATTATCTCGAATCCGGAATTAGTCCGATTCCGTCCGGAACTTATAGGAATTAAAAAATTAGTTGAATTTAATTGTAAAGTAGAATCTGGAATTTATCCGTTTTTGTCCGGATCTTGTCTAAAAATTATCTCGAATCCGGAATTAGTCCGATTCCGTCCGGCACTTATACAAATTAAAAAATTATTTTAATTTATTTGTAAAGTGGAATCTGGAATTTATCCGTTTTTTTCCGGATCTTGTCTGAGAATTATCTTGAATCCGGAATTAGTCCGATTCCGTCCGGAACTTATCCGAATATAAAAATCAGTTGAATTTATTTGTAAAGTGGGATCTGGAATTTATCCGTTTTTGTCCGTATTTTGTCTGAGAATTATCTTGAATCCGGAATTAGTCCGATTCCGTCCGGAACGTACACGAATTAAAAAATCAATTGAATTTATTTGTCAAGTGGAATCTGGAATTCATTCGATTTATTTTTCCGGGTCCCGTCTGTCATAAAACTCAAATCCGAAACGAGTAACCTATTCAGTTGGAATTTTATGCGAAATATGAAATCATTATATTCATATGTAAAATAATACCTCAAACATCCGTTTTTTTCCGAATTTTGTCAGGGATAAAACGAAATCCAGACAAAAACCAATTAATGAATTCCAGATTCCACTTTACATGTAAATATGTATAATAATTTATATTTCGTATAAATTCCGGACTGAATCGGGATCATTATTTATTCAAGTTTATCCCAGAAATACGAAGAAAAACGGAAAAATTCCAGATTCCACTTTACACATAAATATAATGCTTTCATATTTCATATAAATTCCGAATAATTGTGAATTGATTTCGGATTAAATTTTATTTTCGGATATAAATCGGATGAAATTGGACAAACTGCGAAAAGATTCCGTCTACACGAAAAAGAAATGTGCGTTGGATCAAGTCGACATAATTACTTGACCCATTTTACATGCGAGAAGTCATTCTTTTTTAAGTACAAGGGATCGATTTCCTTGAATCAAGAAAATAATTGATTCAGTGAAATGACTTGGATCAAGGGCCTATTTATTTCAAGCAAATAACTATTGAATTAATTTGTTTAAGGACGATGGACTTACAAGGCACTATGTGTCAACGTCGCAATTTTGCCGTGCATTTGCACATCAATTCCATTCGACCGTATTTGAGGAGCAAATCGGATCAAAATGAAATTTGTTTGGGCCTCAAAAAACTCTAATGTGACAGGAGTATGCGTATTGGCTTAGTTTTTTGAAAAAAGGGGGAAAACATTTTTAATATAAGTTTTTAATACAAGTGACAGAAGACCTACCTGTCTTAGAAAATCCACGACATGGTACTGTGTGTACCATGTCGTCTGCTGCTTGGCGGACTACGTCACTACGCGTCAGCCGTCAACTAAATTATCGGTAAAAAAGGCATGGCGGGAATCAATAATAATGAGGCTTAAAAAATTCACTCATTTCGTACAAAACGCATTTATATCATCCAATCTATTTTTTATAATTATTCAGGTTCACTTTGTTTAGAAACAAACAAAAATAACTCAAGCATAAAATACTTAGATTTTGATTAATGCTTGAAATTCCCGCCATGCCTGTTTTACCGATATTGAGTTGATGGTTGACGCGAAGTGACGTAGTCCGCCAAGCAGTGGACTGTATTGTACATACAGTCCACGCAAAATAAGTTCCTCACGCGTCCTCTTGTCGTTTCGGATTCATAATCGTATTTTTTCGCAATTTTCACTGTTTCTCACGTTGTTGAGTGATATAACGTGACAAATAAAGACCCTCATGGCAATAAAATCATGTAAAAAAATCGCGCGTGCAAATCGAGTGCGGATAATTCTAAAAAAGAGGATTTTCTAAGACAGGTAGGCCTTCTGTCACTTATATTAAAAACTTATATTAAAAATGTTTTCCCCTTTTTTTCAAAAAACTAAGCCAATACGCATACTCCTGCCACATTAGAGTTTTTTGTGGCCTAAAGAAATTTAATTTTTATCCGATTTGCTCCTCAAATACGGTCGAATGGAA
>UCOK01008893.1:0-13099 GCA_900474325.1 Synergus umbraculus
GTATATATATAAAAAACGTAGCGGCACTGTTAAACACATTCTTCACTTCTACATTCGACACATTTGACACACTACTCGATACATTCTTCTCTTCTAACCTTCTAACGCATCTAAATGTTCTAGCAAAATCGCGAAATCACCAAACGATTCTATTAGTTTGTTAAGTAGAAAATTTACTTACTACCGAATAATTCGATATAACAACTTAGGCCCAATTGTTGTGACAAAAAAGCTGATAACGTCGATTCCATTCTGGCACTTTTGGAGTTTTGGGTAACGCGACCGATGGCTACCGAGAACGCGCCACGAATAGGTTAGTCTATTACACCTTACTGGCGTCACTAACGCCTGTTCTAAGACTAAATCCTCTCAATATTAGAGGATTATTCTGAGTCTGAGAGAAAATTGCAAAAGTAGTCATTTTGTCACCTCTATTCTTAAAAATAGAGGAAAATAATCTTATTCATAGAGAAATATGCTCATTTTTATATGAAAATATGAGAGGATTCTATAAAAGGAATTTTCCTCTTAAACGAAGAAACTATTTTTCTCGGTGTGATGATGGTGTGCTCGGAAGAAAGTTTGGAGCTTTGGAGGCAAAAGCTCGCTCAATCTGAACCAGCGAAAACCTTACCAAATCAGTGAAATTTGCTGATGAATCAGCGGAATTACTCTCATAGAGCGCGTGATATTCACTGATTCATCAACGAATTTCACTGATTTGTTAGGGTTTTCGCTGGATTATATTTAGAGAGAGGACAATGTCATTGACACTTTTTCGTCCAATTGCACAGAAAAAACTCTATGGTTGTAATAACCATAGAAATAGTAACATATATGGTACAACTATAAATAATTTTCAGTGACAATTGAAGTGACAATTATTATTTAATAGTGGTGGCAAATATTCAATAATAGTTGCCACAATTTTACTATTTCTCTGGTTGTCACAATCATAACAGTTTTTTCTGTGTGAAGCATTGGACTGCAGTTTCAGACGACTACTTAGACGAATTTTTTTCTTCTTCAAAAATTTCGATATATTTTAAACGATTTCAATAGATTTAGAATAATTTGAAATGATTTTGAGATGTTAAATACATTTGAAGTGATTTTAAGGATTTTCAATGGATTTCAAATGAATTTAGGGGATTTTGTGGAGACCTTAGAATATTTTGAGTAATTTTAGGGAATTAAAAGGGATTTTAAAGAGACTTTAAAGGATTAAGAGAAAATATAAGTGATCTTCAAGGATTTCAAGAGTGTTCAAGCAAATAAGAGATTTTTAAAAGAATTAAAGGATAAGAATTTGAAAAGAGTTTAAGAGATTTAAAAACATTTTAATAAATTCCATAGGATTTCGAAAAATTTTTAACGATTTTAAGATATATTCATGTATTTGTATTAAATTTCAAGGAATTTCATAAGAGTTTAAGGATTTTCGGTTTCAAAACATTAAAAATAATTTTAAATGATATTAAGACATTTATAATATATTTTATGTGATTTTAAGGAATTTGAATGGATTTTAAATGAATTCAAGATAGTTTAAGAATTTTCAAGAGATTTTATGACATTTAAAATGATTTTCAGAAATTTCAAGGAATTAATTCTAATGAAATCATTTAAAATCCCTTACTCCTTAAAATCGTTTAAATTATATCAAACCTATTTTTTTTTAATTTTTATTTCAATCCTCCTATCGTAAAAAAGTGGTGTCACGAAATGTCTTGAAAATCTCGCATACATTGTTGTTGCAAACCTGATTGGCTTCTAAATGACTTGAAATTGTAACAAGGAAAACAAAATAATAACGCACTTGATTTGTTGATCTCTTAAAATTTTACGAAAAACTTAAAAATCCTTAAAAATTCGTTAAAATTGGTGAAAATATCTAAAAATTCTTAGAAATTCTCAAAAAATTCCACGAAGTTCTTAAAAATTCTACAAAATTTTTTAAAAATCAGAAAAATATCTTGAAATTCCTTAAAAATCGACAAAATCCCTTAAATTCTCTTAATATCATTTAAAAATGGTCAAAATTCCTTACGATACGTTAAAATCTCTGAAAATTCCTGGAAATTCCACGAAAAGTTTGTAAATTCCTTAAAACCCTAGAAACTATTTGGAATCTCTTAAAATTTTATACAAAAGCTTCCAATAAACTCCTTCAAAATCGTTGAAATATCATAAATTTCCTCCAAATTTTACAACATTCAAAATCCATTAAATTCCTTTAAAATTCCACTAAATAT
The DNA here is from genome assembly GCA_900474325.1 of Synergus umbraculus. Taxonomy (NCBI): domain Eukaryota; kingdom Metazoa; phylum Arthropoda; class Insecta; order Hymenoptera; family Cynipidae; genus Synergus; species Synergus umbraculus. The sequence goes on from UCOK01008893.1 coordinate 2,256, forward strand.
TCTGAAATTCCTTAAAATTCATGAAATTCTTTAAAATTTTAAATCTCTGAAAATCATTAGAAATCTCGCCAAATTCCATGGAATCCTTAACAATTCTACAAAATTTTTTTAAAATTTGAAAAAATCTCTTGGTGGATTTTTGTGAGATTTCTAATAATTTTAAAAGATTTCAAGAGATATAAAAAAAAATTCCACAATATTTTTTACAAATCGACCCCTTCAAATTTCTTCGAATTTCAAAAAATTTAGAATCCCTTTTAAAATCGCTAAGAATTCATAAAAGTCTCTTAAAATTACATAAATTCCTTTAAAATTGCACGAAATATCCTAAAATTCCTTAAAATTCCATGAAATCTTTCTAAAATCCTAAAACTCTTTTTAATTTCGTAAAAACCACTTAAAAATTGTCAAACTTCCTTAAAATGTCTAGAAACCTCTTTAAATTCCCTTTTAAAAAAAGTGGTTTCTCTCTAAAAATTTCTCAAAAATCTCGCATACATTATAGTTTTATATCTGATTGGGCTTTGAATGACTTGAAGTTGTAAGAAGGAATAAAAAATAATCGCGTGTTGGTTTATTAGTAAATGTAAAATTAAAAAATGGTCAGACTGGACTTCTGAAACTTCACCCTAATGTGTGAAGCGCGTATTTTAAAAGCCCACTAAATACTATGTTCTTCCACGTGAAATAAACGTAGCATCGGTTAGAATGAAATTGTTACATGTTGACAATAAAAGACACATGTAGAAACATAGAAACTTGGGTCAACTCCCACGCGGAACTTGAAGAACATATCGTACCTCGCGTGCGACACTGTCTGCGATCGTAAGATGAGGATAATTTGATACTTGGCGGTTCGCCCTAAAACTTTTATTCATCCTACACTCCTCGTCAAGATCCTTATACCAGCTGCTTCGCTGAAAACTCAACCGCGGTCGGCATTCCACCTTTGCCGCAGGCTTGATCTGCGCTTCGCGTGAACATCTTAACTCCTTCCTGCTGAATGCATCAAACGTGACGGACACTCGCGGAATCTCAATAAGTTAATAAGCTTGGACTCAAGAGCGCAAGAAATCGTCTTCAGTTGAGCAGATAGCCAGGAATGCTGATGTACACATAGCAAAACCTCTTTTTTCGGAGGAATGAGAAATTGTTGATAAATCAAAGATAAAAATGAAGTGAGTGAAGTTAATTATTAGTGACCTCAAAATCCAAGCGAGGTTTTCCAATGTTCCGTCATATATTCCGTGTATGGAAGGAATTGGAGACACGCGAAGAACGACAGACGTATGGACAGGTAGGCATGATCCGGTAGCTCTAAGAACAAGATAATCCGAAAGGTACGAGCAAAAGCCGACGTGATCCGCTCGCATAAATATCGCTAAATACGCATATTTGTCATCCTGGCATTAAGAACCTCTGTATTGAATCCCTGTGGAACAGGTCTCCAAACCATTCCCTCAGCAATTTCTCACGATCATGAGGATCAGTTGGATTAAGCGTCTATGGAGGAAATCGAAATGCAAAACTCTCGAGGGTTTCTCAATCCGCATGAAAGAATTTCAAGATGCAAACAAACACGAGGATAAGGGTCGTCTTTCACTTTTAACAAAGCGATTATCCACATGCAGGAGATTAACCCTCGAGTTTAATGAAGATGAAATGCTTTTGGGTTACTCAGAGTCTAGAAAATATAAAGGACTTGAGATTAAGCATTATGTCATAGACCAGTCGAATTATGGGATGTGAGTTATACAAGATCGTGTACTGAGAATCAGTGAAAAATCACTGAAATTTAGAGCAATTGTCATATAAGCTTTGAATTTTGAGTATAATCTAAAGAGATTTCATGGACACTTATAGTGGGATTTTGAGTAATTTTAAGGGAATTTGCAAGTAATTTCAAGGATTCAAGGAATTTTACATAATTTCATGGAACTTTAAATACTTGTAAGATATTTTACGATATTTTATGGGATATTAAGTTATTTTAAGGAAATTCAAGGGATTTTACGAGATTTCATGTCATTTCATGGGATGAAATGGGATTTTAAGGAGTTTTAAGGGAATTGACCATATTTGGTGGAATTTTAAGTAATTTGAAGGGAGTTTACGATATTTTGTGGATATAAAGTAACATTAAAGTCTTTGAAGAGATTCAAGGGATTTTACGATGTTTCAATGGATTATCAAGAATTTAAAAAGATTTAATGATACTTCATGGAATTCTGAGTTAATTTCAAGAAATTTTACCAGATTTTGAACAATTTTAAAGGAATTTTACGTAATTTTATGGAATTTTAAATACTTGTAAGATATTTTACGACATTGTATGGGATATGAAGTTATTTTAAGAAAATTCAAAGGAATTTGCGAGATTTCATGATATTTCATAGGATGAAATGAGATTTTAAGAAATTTTAAGAAAATTTACCATATTTTATGAGATTTTAAGTAATTTTAAGTAATTTTAAGGAATATCATGGAATATCAAGTGATTTTAAGAAATTTAAAGGAATTTCACCTGATTTTGAAGGATTTTAAAAGAATTCTAAAGAATTGTATGGAACTTATGGTGATTCCTAAAATTATAATTAAAATTAGAATCCTCTGAATCTTTTTAGTAAGAGAAATTAAAAAACCCATGAAATTTCGTTGATTAAAATCTCTAAAATAGTCCTCTTTCTGCATTTTCTAATACTAATCAATGACAATTTACACTTTGACATTTCAATTCATTTTAATCCGAAAATTTAATTTTTCCGACAATGACTGAAAGATTGATTTGAAAGATTTCAATTTATATATAGTTCAATCCAACAATCTTCCAATTTTCAATTTCAAACGAGTAAATTAAATTAACTTATTCTTCATTAGTTTAATGAGAAATAAATTTGTTTTGTCAAGATATTGACAAACGAATCGCTTCAATTATAACCGATTGCTGAGTTCAGGTCTAATAATAGAGTAATTAATTTTGAAATAACAGCACCATTACAAGATTAAACTCTATATGGAAGAATGATCGATTGAAAAGCAAGGACAATAATCGTGAGCGAAGTTCTTGATACAGAGCTCTCGAATTGATCAATTTATTGTCAGGATAATAGAGCTTGTAGGCTACAATTTAAAGTCACGATTTTATCTTTTATCGTCAGTCATGAAGTACTATGACAACTAAATACACGTGCTGAGTCGATAGCTTACTTGATTTCAGGACTTTTTCTCCCTACCCCTGCCAATATCGTCTATCTTGCATTATTACATGCCCCGATTTTTACGCGTCATAAAATATCCACTCAAACGGAACTGGACGATAGCATTATCCTTGTTTAACGGTTGACTGCCCTGGGGGTTTTATATCGAAGCCGAACAAGACTTGTTAGGTTCTTGAATAATAGAAAGCTTCGTTCTTTTATTAAAAATAGGTATATATAGATAGATATTACAGTATGAAGCCAGCATTTGTCAAATATATGAATTTCAGTCAAATGGAAATGATGACATGTCTATCTTATAAAACTATAGCAATTATATAAAATCTTTAATTTCAGGAATCTTCAGAATATGAATTTTATAAAATTCCTTAAAATTTTTTTATTATATTATCCTTAAAAATTTAGTAAAATTCTTATAAATTTCGTAAATTCACTTGATGTTTTTCAAAATTATTTAAAATTACTCAAAGTCCCATAAAGTCTCATTAAATCTCTTAAAATTTCTAAAAATCCAATGAAATTTTGTAAAATCTATTGGATCCATTCAAAATATTTAAAATTACTTAATATCCCATAAAGGATAGTAAAATTCCTTAGAATTAGTTAAAATTCCATAAAATATGGACGAATCCCTTAAAGTTATTTAAAATCCTATGAAATCCCTTAAAATCCGGTAAAATTCCTTAAAATTAATTATTATAAAATCACTTTAAATCTCATAAAGTCTCATTATATATCATAAAATTTCTCAAAATTCCATGAAATTCCGTAAAATTCTTTAAAATTCTTGAAAATAAAATATAATCTCACCAAATCCTTAAAAATTTCTATAAATAAATGTTCTTTAAATTACTTTATATCTCATAAAATATCTTAAATTTACTTAAAATTACTTAGGATCTCCCAAAACATCAATAAATCCCATAAAATTACTTAGAATCCCAAGAAATCCCTTGAAATTCCAGAAAATCCAATGAAATCTCCTAAATCCCTTGAAATCCCTTAAGTCGTTAAAATAAATGAATATTCTCTGAAAAATTGTAAAATCTCTGAAAATTACTTAAAATTCCATGCAATTTCGTAAAATGTTTTAAAATATTTCATAAAATTCCTCGAAAAAAGCCGTGAAATCACTTAATATTTCTAAAATCTTAATAAATTTCGTAAAACCCTTTTAGATTCCTTAACATTTTTCAAGATTCCGTGAAATTACATTAAATCTTTTAAAATACCTTAAAATTCAATGAAATTTCCTAAAATGTCTAACAGTTTCTCAAATAATATAAAATTCCCCAAAATTTATAGTCAAATTCCTTAAAATTACTTTATAATCCATTAAAATCTCATAATTTTTCCCACAAAAATGTGGGTTTGGAAAAATTAAGGGATTTCAAAAGTACATATGCAAAATAATTCAGAAATTTGAATTTTTTAAGTATAAAAATTTGTAATTCCTAGTCTAATTTTAGGAATCTCAATAAATTTGTAAAATCCTTTTAAATTCCTTAAAATTATTCAGTCCCATTAAATCTCATTAAAACCAACAAAATATCTATAAAAATCCCATGAAATTTCCTAAAATCCATTGAATCTCTGAAAAGTCCTTTAATGTCCCTTAAAATATCTGAAAATCCAATGAAACTTCGTGAAAATTCTTGAAGCTTTAAAGTTACTAAAATTACTTAAAATTACACAAAATATCGTTAAATTATTTAAAACCCCATGAAATCTCGTTATATACTTTCAATTACCTGGAATAACTGGTAAAATCCCTTAAAATTTTTGAAAATCAGAACACATTTCATAAAATTCCTTGAAATTCCATAAAATCCTTTAATATTACTAAAATTTCAATAAATTTACTAAATTCCTATTCTCTTTCTTAATAATCTTTTTGAAAACGAAAATAGTCTAAAGATTGTTTTCAAAATTGAAATTCGCTCCATACACAGTTCACACAATTCGCTCAGTTTCTAAACCAATCAGGTTTTCGACAATCATCCGCTAATAAAAAGTTGAAGTAAAATGAATTCTTAGCTTGAAGACTTTTTCTGTTGATTCATGCTGATGCATAAAATCATGCAAAAAGGTGAATACTAAAGTTTGCGAGTTCAAATCTTCACTTCCTTCATGTCTGCTGTTCGGGGGCTGGTTTACCTTTCGATTAGTCCTGTTTATTTTTTTTTTTTTTTTTTTGAATCGCAGTCCTTCAGGCGGATGATAAATTACAAAGGGTGAGCGTCCTGTGGCGTAAACATGGAAGGAGGGAGGAAGGTCGATTTAAATTTCGATAGTACGAAAATAGAGGGAAAAAGAAAGATAAAGGGTCTCAAGAATCAGAGATTGTACTCTTAGGAACAATCTTTAAGGACAGGTACATTCGAGATTTAAGAGAATCTACTTTTGCAGAGGTTGACATTTTAATGCTATACTTCTTCCAAGAGAATAGAATCGATAATCATAAATCTTTCGAGTACAGTTATACAGACATGAGTATAAAGAATCGATATATATATCTTAGATATATGTCGATGCTCAGCAAATGTAGATAAATTTAGATATTTAAAGAATATCTAGATTGACTACAATAATTTGTAATTCTTGAATATTTAGTTTATTTTTAACTCTGTTCAACTTTACGTTGACAGAAGATTCGATTGACTTCATTATTCCATTAATTGTTTCACTTTCATTATTTCCTTTTAAAAAATCTCAGTTTAATGTGTCTCACAGAAGTCTCTGCTAGAAATGAACATAATGAGAGCGTATATCCAAAGCCAAGAATCAAATAAAGATGGCGCAATTCAAAATTGCAATACTTTTTCTCTTCCACCTCATATTCCTCTCCATATTTTGTGGCATTAAGTTTTATCTTCCTAAATGAAAAATAATTCCATCTCGATGTTAACCCCGCTTCCTTAACACGCTGAATTATTTGATTAAATCAATTGACATAAGGGGACCAAGGCTCCAGCAACATTCCCACAGGAGATTTATAAAAACAAGTATTCATAATTTTTCCACTAGAAACACCATTATCATCTTGATGGGTGTCCATAAAAATCTTTGCCTTTAGAGCGGACAACACGCATGTAACATTTTTGTAGGCCTACAATTGATTTATACAATGAAAACGATCTTTTGTTTTTTGCATTATTCCTTGTTCCCCAATTTCCGAAGTGACTCTTCGAAATTATACTTGGATTTATACGTTACTGAAAGCGTACCTTCCGACATGAGAGGTATTAAGCCTGATTTTTCTAAATCCTCGAAATCATTAATCTGTACTTCCGTTTCTGTGCTAAGACTCGAATCCGTGAAAGTAGCGAAGATGTTTGAGGAATAAAAGAAAGCGAGTGAAATGATGGATATCAAAAAAATTCGCTCGGCTGATTTATGAGGGACTACATTCACACTGCTGCCTATAAAAATGTGGAAAATGTTTTCTAAATGCCATATGTCGGGTTCGAATTTCAGCAGTCGAGAAGGCAATCAACTTAAAAAAATGATAAATGTTACTGCGAGAAAGGTTTTGTAGAAGTTGGTATTCTCTGAGATTTTCTAGGTTTTTAATGATTTCAAGACATTTTCAATAATTTTAAAGGATTTTAGGAGGTTTTTAAGAATTTTCAGTGATTACAGGAGATTTGTATAATATTAAAAAGATTTAGTTGAATTTTAAAAGGACTTCATGAAATTGTAAGAGATTTTTAAGGAAGTTTAGGGAATGTTTTTTAATGTTTTTTTACGTATTTTATAAGGAATTTAAAAGTTTTTCGTGGAATTATAAAGGAATTTAAGAAACTTGTAAGAATTTCAAGAGATTTATTTAAGGAATTATAAATATTCTCGTGAAATTTAAAAGAATTTTAAGAAATTTTAATTATTTTTAAGTGATTTTAAAGAATTTAAATTTGCCTCATGGAATTTCAAGAGGATTTCAAGAATTTTGAGAAATTTGAGAAATTTGAGAAATTTTAAAGGATTTCAAGAGATTTTTATGATTTTTTCAATATTTTGTGGAATTTTGAAAAGTTTTCAAAAATTATGAAAGTTTTTTACGTATTTTAAGGGATTTTAAAGCTTTTCGTAGAATTATAGAAGTTTTTAAAAATTGTAAGTAATTTTGACATTTTAAAAATTATTTTATGGAATTTTAATAGTCCTCATACAATTTTTAAAAATTTCAAATCATTCTTAATTTTTAAAAGACTGAAATTTTTTTTCAATAGTTTTTTTTTTTAGAGATTTTAATGATACACTTTAGGGAATTTTAAAGAATTTCACGATATTTTCATGATTTGTAAACGATTTTGTAAAATAATTGTAAAGTATTGCATGGAATTTTAAATATTGTATAGTGGAATTTTAAGACATTTAAAGATTTTTTTTAGAAATTTCAATAGATTTCCAACAATTTAAAGAAATTTTTGTGCATGTTAAGAGATTTTAAAATTCCTCATGGAATTCAATAATATTTCACGAGATTCTGAAAATGGAAAATGTTTTATGGAATTTTGAAAGTTTACAGGAAATTTTAAAAGATTTTGAAGTTTTTCTTGGAATTTAAAGTATTTCAAAGGATTTTTAAAAAGATTATTGAAAATTGAAGGGATTTCTTGGAATTTTAAGATGTTTATTAGCATTTCAAGAATTTTCAATGAATTTTAAGAGATCTTTTCAAAAGTTGTTGTAAATTGAAGAGATTTTTACGAATATTAAATTTTGTGAAGCGAGTTTAAATTTCAAAAGATTTAAAATTACATTATTACGAAATTTTTGAAAAATTTTAATAGTATTATTATTGAAAATTTATACGCATTTGTAATACTTTTCTGTCAGGGAAATTTGTCTGAAAATCAGGGAAATGTCGGGGAAATTGAAAAATTGAATCTTGTGGCCACCCTGCTTTAATAATTCGATGTTTTTTTAAAAAAGAATATATATATATATATATATATATATATAATGTACTGACCTACGACTACAACATGACCAAAAATCTGATCACTGACGACGTGAGAACAGTTCCAGCGATGGTGCCTAAATTGATGTCGACACTCCCGGAGGCCAAGTTCGGCACCCTCGCCAACAGCAGGCATTGCGTGCGGTGATTTTTTGCACTGCTCCCGCTGATTTTTGCCCAATCCAGGAATCCGTCCGCACACCGCCGCGCTGACCATCACAGCTCCGACCACCCTGAAATCAGAAAATTATCATTTTTATTACACCGAGTTTGAAAATTTTGGCATCATCTTTATTTCGATGAGATCTGCAACTTTTATTTGAAGCATTTTGTTAAAATTTTGCATAATAGCTGCGATACAAACGGAAGAAAATTATGATTTTTATGGTTTTTTTTTAATTATTTCACCCTGAAAATCAAATTTTGCGCCAATTTTCACTATCAATCGGATAAATCAATAATTATATGTTAATCGGATGTATCAACTATCAGATAGTGAGAAAAATCTCCAGAAAAAGAAATAACAAAAAATGATAAAAGCATTATCATGCATTGCGAAAATCAACTTTAAGCTGCGAACAATCGAACAAACGGAATTATTAAAGCTATATTACATCTTCCTCTCTTTTATCCCCTATTCTTAATCGAGAATTTTACTCAACAAATTATCATCAACTCTAATTGCAATTTGTGTTTATCATATCAATTTTCAAGGTCCTGATTTACAGCTCAAGATATGTCAGACCCGGCGAATCAGTGCAAAGTATCAAAAGATCGTAAGTTTTATTTTAAAGATTGAAAAAAAGTGGCAGGATGGAAACATTGTTGTCCTGATTGCCAAGTTTAGACAGTCGTTCGTCGTTTTTTCCCCTCGAAGGGTCCCAGTGATTTAAGTTAGGTACCTTTCTGCTATATAAAACCTGGATTTATGACCCGTTAATAGGCAGTTGTGGGTAAGAGACCTCCAGACGAAACTTACGCATGTTACATTTTTTTGGCGCCACTCTGATCAACGCTTTCTTCTATAATTTCGATAATATAGACAATTGACCTCATTATATCATCGTCCTTTGTGCATATTTTTAATTTTTCACCTACATTCCGTGTTTATATTATAATCGTATATTCAACTCCCGAAAAACGCACCACTCACGCTGAGCTAGGCTATAGTTTGATTATTGTTTATTATTAAGGTACTAAACCTGGACTTCCTCGAATTGACAGGTATATTTATAAACAAAAGGTTTATAACTATATACCTAATCGAACAATAGGGGCAATAAACCTTGTAGCGTTCGAATCCAAGAGAAAGTGATATTTTTCAATAAATTCTAAAATGAAATGAATTAAAATTGAATTATTTAGAAAGAAATATAATTTTACAAAATTATTAGTAAGGATATTGCTCTGAATACGAGTTAATCCGATCTAATCCGAGGGTCGCTTAAATGTTTTTATCTGAATCAATCCAGCCTAATATCCGAGGCCCACGTAGAGATTTGTCTGAATAAATTCGACTTAATCTGGATGTGAAAAAATATTTCCATTATTTGCATCAATTCGATTCAATCCGTGGTAAAAAAAAACTTCTTATCTGAATCAATCTTATATATTCTGCGAAATATTTTAGTTTTAGAATTTCGAAAAATCGATTTTACTAGTTTATCGAGCTTAATAAATCTGTCACCGATAAACGGAGTGTCAGTGCGTAAAGTGTAAAACAAATTGTAATTAAATGTAACGTAAAATCTACCGAGAAAGGTAAGAGAGTGCCGATTTATTGGACTGAAGGTGGTGGTTCGCCAAGCCGGGGAAACACAGCGTGAAATAGATTATCCGCCAGTCGGTCAGGGAATCCTGTCATGTCGTTCGAATTTCGTAGGTGGTACTTTACGATTGAAATCAGGTTCGATTAATGGGGGGGGGGCGTTAAATTATCAATTATTTATCATAAATTAAAGACGGTAAATTAGAAACTCTAAGTTAACGTTATAAATTCGGATCTGAAATCTTAAGATTAATTGGTACCCTAATGAAAGCTTCGGATTAAAATTCATTACGACTCAATCCGGAACATTCCGGAATTTGTATCCGAACAAAAAATAAATAAACTCATGAAACCCCTTTAAATTTCTTAAAATACATTGAAATTCCAGCAAAATCTTTAAAATCCCATTTAATTATTTTAAGATCCTCAAAATGATTCTATTCTAAAAAGATGATTGAGTCGAAGTCGAAATATCGTAACGCCTATTCCGCATTCATGATTCGTCGTGTAAGTATCGATAGTGATTTTCGACAATCGATATTTGCCACATCGTAAATTCCGCGTGAAATGAATTTGAAATTTTGAATTTGGTTTCGTTAATAATCATTTTGTCACGAGTCTAAACTCAAAATAGGTACATTCAAAATCTGGGAATTTTATGGAATTTTTAAAGATTTCATGGGAGATAATGCGGGATTTTACATGTTATCGTAGAATTTTAAAGAATTTCAAAAAGTTTCTGGGAATTTTTAGAATTTTTTGCGACTTTGATCAGATTTCAATTGGACTTCAAGGTACTTTTATGACTTTTAAAATATGTATTTTTTGGGATTTAAATAAGGAATTTAAAACTTTATAGGGAATTTTGTAATATTTTTAATGATTTTAAGAG
>UCOK01008894.1:0-58451 GCA_900474325.1 Synergus umbraculus
ATATATATATATATATATATATATTAAGTTATACTCTCTACCTATTTCGAGAATACATTATATGTATAACAGGAAATAAGTAAACTGTTTCCAATGTTTTTGTTAAAGGACTCATAAAATTCCAACGTGATAAAAGACCACCCGTGTAGGCAGGCCGGCAAAGGAAAAAAATCCTTTTTCTCGAGAGCCCCTAAGCATTTTGAGACAACATATACCTGCTATTCACCTGCTAGACTAAAACACGAGTGTTAGTTTTGTTTACTAAGAATTAGTAAGCTGTGACTTTTCGAGAAAACGACAGGGTATTTAAGAAAATGTAAAACACGCATATTTTTTGTGTACAGTAGTATAATACACAGATTGAGAAAACCTATAAATAAATATATATATATATATATATATATATAGCTTGAGATATATCTCAAGAAAACCTTAATTTATGTTCAGATTGTGCATAAGTGCAACAATAATCATTTTTTCTACTGGTTAGATTTAATAGTGTATAATATCTATAATGGACAAGAAGAATAAGGGGTCGGTTTCTATATCAGCTTTTGATTCTCAGCATTGCTCCCCAAAATCTTTTCTGGCCACATATTATATGCATATTATAGACGTATAACGTATATAGAAATGTCGATTTTAAATCAAAACTCTAAGCCATTTGAGTTTTGAGTGCCCCTAAATTATACCTCAATTCAAATACATATACAAATGATAATGATATAATATAAAATGATAAATAATAAAAATTAATTAAACGAGAGATAACAAAATACTATTATATTGATAAAAAAATTTGAAAAATGAAATAAAATTATTAAACCTATATGTTCCAGGTATGGTTCAAGAATCGACGAGCAAAGTGGCGAAAGCAAAAACGAGAGGAGCAAGAACGATTAAGAAAATTACAACTGGAACAGCGACCGCGAACAGACGAAAGTATTCCTGCCAATCCGATACGAGTATCCTCTCATTTATCATTAAACAGACCCCAACACGATCAAGAAACTGACAGTTCCGATCTCGAAGTCGCGTAGTTAAAAAAAAATTCATATTTTATTATAAATGCTGATATTAAGTTTCAATTCTCTGCAGAAGATACAGATCAACAAATCCTGATAGCTTTTTTATCATAAAATTTCTTTTTATCAGTATTCAAATCTTTATTTAAGAAGAAAACAATTTGTTATAATTTTTTTCAAACTATTCACAATATTCTGCATTCATTGTATTCTTATACTACAAAAAGGTTAATATTTTCGGTATATTCTTTTACATATTGTGTTTTTTTATCAATCGTTTTCTCTTGGATTTAAAAGGACTCTCCTCCGCCACGAATTTTTTGAGCGGCAATGAAATTCTCTGTAAGAATAAGACTGTACATATAGGTTTTAGTAAGCGTGTAAATATGTATGTAAATATGGCCAATGCTATATGCGTGTATAAAAAGAATTAAATTATTGTGCAAATATTAAGAAAGTTTCTTTTTTTTACATATTTTAATTAATTAGTCTTTCAACACACACACACACACACACACACACACAACTGTATTGTATTTCAAAGACTGAATAATTAATAGGTGTTGAGGATTGGTCTTAATTGTGCTGGGCACTTGGAATGTGATATAATATACTTGAAAATTATGTCAGAGACTATGGAGAGCAAAGGTACCCAGCAAGTGCCCGAGGGTGCCAATTATGCAGACAGCGGAACTCTCTACGCCATGGAAAGTTTGGTCAAGTCGGACTAAGTATACAAAGCTTGCGGCGGGGCGGGGCGGGCAAAACCGAAACTAAGACATCGTTTAATGTGCCGCTGGGACACTGACAAACCTAAAGACGATCGACTTAAGTGCTTTTTTCCACTTTGACGGCACATTATCCTCAATTATTTAGCCCACCAAAGTCACTGCCATTCGACAGCGCGCGAAAAACAACCCCCGTGCGGTTTTCTCCAGCACATAATTGGATTTGCTTTGTGTGCTATAGATCGAAAGAGAATAAATACGACGAGTTAAAAGATCTGCACTCGCGTCGTCGGCCAAGATTTCGAATTTAGAAAATCCAATTAAGACACCGGCAAAAGAAAAAAAGAAGAAGATGCGTTTAACTTTAGCTTGCGTTGAGAAAAGATCCCCTATAGAATTTCCTTCTCTCATTTTTTTTTCCATTAAGAATTATAGAATATACAATGTTTTGAATTAAATTATCATTGACATCTTGCCTTCAATTTAATATCTCTGCACATTTTTTTGTGATTCTTTTCAGGACAATTACTGTGATTATCAAGGTCAAGAATCTTCAAAATTTCTATAGGATTTAAAGAAAATTGACTGCACTCTGGTGAACCAATCGTAAGAATTAAAGTAGTCATAAATTTGTAAAAGTAGGTGACTCTCAGCAGATATGCGCTTCCAATCCCGTAATTAAATATAGGAGGACCCATCGAATGGGCATCGAATATATAGTAGGCTCCACAAAATTTAAAAATTCCAAGACATGCATTTTCGCACATTAGGATACCAAACCGGTGTTTTAGAAAAAATGTCTCCAAGGTTTTCCAAAGATATCTGTTTGATTTGTCGTATAACTTTCCACAAATAGCTGGTAGTACCCGCGCTTGGAATAAAAACTCTCCAATTTTGAAATATTCGGACAAGTAGTTGCTCCAGCATTCAACATTCAAGTATTCTGGTATTCGAGACTTTGCTTCTGCTTCTAGGACACTCGAGGTATAATAGCTGGGTAAGGTGAAATTGTAATTTATTAATTGATTACTTTACATCTAATGGATACATTATACATTAACATACCCATCGCCACAAAACAAAATGGCATCCAAAGTACGAGGAGACCAACATTCTGGTGCCATGAGCCTCGTCATTCCAGCACAAACTACGTAGCAAGCATAACTTTGTTTTCCTCTATTCTCTTCTGGGAAAACTTGATCATTTATGTGTACTTGACCCCACAAAGAGAAAAGTTTACCCTCTTCCTCTACATAATACTGATGCCATAACAGCTTCTTTTTCATAAGCGAATCTTTATTCTCACTCTTTCTCATCGACTTATTTCTACTTGTTGAAACTCCTCTTGTCCATGTAATTTTCATTGTTTTAAGCCAATCTTGCTTCTCTATCTGCAGTTCTTTGTCAAAAACATCAGATTCCTCTTTTTCAGTCATACACCCCCCTGCTGCATCTGTCAACTCTTCTACTGAATCATCTTCTGGACAAGCATCCACAACCTTTTTGCAGGATGCCAATTGCATTGCAGGGGTGCTGCTCCCAGCAGCACCCCTTTCCAATAATTTTATATTGTGTATTTTGCAGCACTGGTAGACCATTTGGAATATTTGGATCGTAAAGACGTCCTTTTTCAATTCTTCTGTTTTTATTCCTTCATTTTCAATTTGATTTTCTAGCTTTTCCTCCTCGTCTGCATCATCTTTCTTTACCTCAAAATTATCCTCATGAACATAAGCTCTAAGCAAGAGAATCATCAAATGTCTCTTCAAAGAATCTCTCGAGCAAAATTTCATGATGCAACTATATCCAGAGTCATTCCAAAATCCAAATTTATTACACCTGAAGGGATTATAGAGATACCAAAAAAGACCATCTTTCCAAAAAGCTAAAGAAAATCTCGTTGTCCTGAAGATGCAATTTTTGTATTGCAGATCCAATTTATCAAACCAATCTTCTATTACTTTGGTGCTTTTATGAACTGGTAATTTTTCTCGCATAGAATTCTTCTCTGAACCAATTACTTCCAGAGTGTGCATCGTCATCAATTCCTTTCTTTCTAACTCTAACTCTTTTTTCAATGTTTTTTCCACAAAATTCCAACTCACATCATCAATGATTCGAGGAATCTCCTTTAATTCGTGAACTAATTCAAGCTCGATGCTGTACTTGTAGTTGTAAACGACTACATCTTGTAGACGTTGCTTCTTTCTTATGTTGATGTAACCCATGTGCACGAAGAGCATCCAAGCGTGGTCATAAATATAATCTACGTTCACACTCCATGCATATTTGTACCTATAAGAAAAATTAATTTCCTTTACCCTTTTCGTCCTCGATAATAAAAAGTTTTCTTTCGCTATAATATAATAATAATATATGTAATTAAGTTATAACCTTAACTGTGTTTTTGCCAACAGAGCAACAACCGCTTGATAGAAACAGAATTTCCAGGTTTTTTCTCGTGCACGTCTCGGAGATAATTCAACAATATGCATTCCTTTCAGGCCTCTAAGACACACATCTGTATATACTCTTTTTACCTTGTTCTTTTTAGATATCAACTCAAATAGAATATAATCTCCATCAACCAATCCTGTATTTTCACCAGCAGCTCGATCCACGAATAAATATTTAATGCTTTTCGGACATGTTGGTGGAATTCTTGCATGTCCCAATTCCTTATAATGAGCATAATCGTTGCTGAGCTCATCTTCACTGCTGTTATCTATTTCCAAGTGACATGGCAATAATCCCATTCTTTTCCTCTTTTTTATTTTATCAATCTTCTTCCTTTCTTCTGCTAATTTTATTTTAATGCAAGGCCAAACCCCTGGCCATATTTCACTATCGGTTTTCGATAGTTTCTGAGGAATTTGTGAAAGGTAATTTCTATTTTCCTATAATTAGAAAACATTTCCTTATAATACCTATGTGTCAATTGTTTTTTAAATGCAATAAATATCTTATTTTTCATTGACGTTGAATTTTCACTAACCGGTAAATCTGCAGATGATGACCAGTACATTCTTCTCCATATTCTGATTTTTTCTTCACGTCTTTTTAATTTACTGGGAAGATTAGCTTTGTGCTGCTGATTGAAAGTGTTTAGTGAATAAAATTCTAATCCTTGAGAAAGATTTTCTCCCGACACCAATTGAGGAAATTTCGGAAGATCAGCTGGAGTTCTCTTTTTCAATTTGTCGTCTCGTTTCAATTTTCGTTGCTTATCAAGAAATCTACGATTATTTAATTCAATTTAAAGAAAAAAATCTAATTATGAAATAAATAATAGTGACAAATTGAAAAATATTTACGACAACATATAAATGCGCCAGAGATTCGTGTTATCACAATTCCATTTATTGAAAGCACGACACTTCCTGGTCTTCTTTTTGCTTTTAAATTCTTCATTTTGCTCTTCACTTTCTTTGCCTTCTGTAATTAAAGGCCCCTCCAATTTTGTAACCTCTTTTTCTTCTCCACCTGCAATTTCAGTTCCTCTCACCTCAACATTTTCAGCTTCTTCATAATCCGCCGTTACAAGATTTTCGTTCAAGTCAGTCATTTTTTTTTATTATATTGATTGCTTTAATAAGGATGAAAACCTTTATTCATTCATTCACAAATTTTAGGTTATCTTGAAAAAATGAAAGAGAGCCTTAAGTTAAATAGAAATAAATACTGAATTATCTTTATATTTTATAAAAATTTTCTGGATACATAACCGATATAATAATATTAATGTTAAGCCCACTGAGAAATTTAGAAATGTGTACTTATATATTTTAGGACTGATGATTGAAAGATCGAACTTGATCAATGACTTAACGAACAAATGACTAACATTATATACTTACATATATGATGAGTAAGTATAATACCTAACTAGATTTGAATATCCAACCGCCTGGGGCGTAGAGCAAGGTGAGGGTGTGAGAGGTGTGTGACGCGCACCACCCTTATTCCAAATATGTATAGCGCGTCGTGACGAATATTTTGCATGTTAGCTGCGAGATAAACGCAGAAAACGATGATTGTTATGCTTGTTTCGTGGATTTCACCATGAAAATCAAAAACATATATATATATATATATATATGTTATACAAGAAAAGGTATAAGGAGTTTATTCAAAGAAATCGAAGGTGGACCATTTTTGGAAGTTTTATAATATATCTCTTCTTGCAAAAGTATAAGTGCAAAAGTTCTTTCTATATAGTAGGAAAATGAAATGAAACTTCGGTATCTATATATTCTCTTGCTGGTTGGAAAGTGGAGGAACTTTAAGGATGCACTATCATTCACGAGCGATTTTGTAATTATTTTCCCAGAGGCAGACGAAACCATACAAGAAAGGCAATCTCGCCGTCCGAAGCCGCGTAGCTACCCGAGATTTTCAAAGTGTTTATAAAATTACGGCGATTCTGAGTGGAAATAACGTGAAGCCTTTTACACGCTATTCAGATCATTATTGGATTTGGGAACCAAGTTGCTGCAGCACAACGATCACATAAATTGTCTTTTAAAATTTTAAACAGTTCTAAAATTATGAAATTCCATTTTTTAAAGTTGCACACATCTATATATAGTGTAGGATGTATATAATGCATGAAATAACCCACGCCCAGCTATAATAATTTTGTGCTTTTATTTATAAGAAAAGACGAAAATCTCGAGGACTTCATGGTGCTTAATTCCTTTATGAATTGAATGATGTCTCTCGTCGTCTGTACCCGAAATCGAAAAAGGGATTCTTTATAGCAAACTAGGATATAGACTAAAGAAGAAAACGACAATGTTAGGAGAAGGAGAAAGCAAATCGAAACTTGAATCGGGTTTATTCTTGACTCCACATATACATATATATATATATATATATATATACCAGCACGAGAAAGTTATCCAAGCTTTAAAGCGAGGAACAATCTTGCTAAAAGTTTAATGAAATACTTGCAGAGAGGAGCAATCTTTCCGAGCTATAGTTCTCGCGTGCGGAGAATCGGAAAATTTGATGGCTAGGGAAAAGGTAAATCTCGAAAGCGCGAATAAATAATTGATTCTCCTTGTTTTTTTAATTCAAATCGATGTGCTCTCCCGCTTCGAAGCTCGACTCTCTGAAAATAGTAGATATAGCATATATATGGATAGGTGAAGAAGAAGAAGAAGGAAAACAGATGCATGCATTTGATGCTGGAGGAAATTTTATGTGAGTTTCAAATTTAAAATGATAAAAATAAAGCTAATATAATTTTCAATGTTAAAAAGGTGATCTTGACATATTATGATAGTTATTATAGTTTTTATATTCGATGCTAATATATATATATATATAAAATAGAGTGATGGCGACGGTAGTTGGTGGTAGTATATAGTATGGTCGTGGACCGTGGTGGTGGGTGCAGAAATCGTGTGGGTTTCTATACCCGCGGGTTATATCCCCGGAATCAGCTGCCAGATTATTCTATTACCGCGTATCAACATGGGCTTTGTTTGGTCTGAAAACACGAGCTCGCCACATTGTTTCAGAGAGATAAAGAATTTAAGGTCGGGGATAATTAAAAGCCTGGGTCACAGAGGCGGCACTTTTTATTATTCTTATTCTTGAAATCTTTCTTCATTGCCACAACCCAAGAATCAGGAATCCCTCTCCTGGGCACATTTTGCATTTAACAAGACTTTCTGCTCCCTTCCACATATATGCATTTAGCAGGTACACTCCATATTTTATATTTGAGGTTTTACCAATTTATAATTGGTTCTAGCATCAATATATATGTATAAACAGATATATAAGATGCAGGAACATCATGCCGGGAATCAAGTTGGATGATAATTGATTCCGCATTGAACAACGTATAAACACCTAACTTCACACAGGGGAAGGTACTATTCCTCATGTATTTTACTATATATACACAACGGTTTCAAATATATCGCGCGTATGTATATACAATACTTCTCTTTTATTATAGCCATATACGTCGATTTCCATCTCGCAATGGTGAAACGATTGAGACGCGAAATTCCAAAGTTCACTGTTTTATTTGCTGCTATATACTATATACCCTTCAACAACCCTGCACTGTCGTCGTCTCGCGCTCAACGACTCCACCAACGTCGATTCAATATATTTAGATCTATATATAAGGGTAATGCTTCTGTCCCCAGACGAATGCATCGACTTTTCTACCTCTTCTCCGTTCGTTCTTTCTTTCATCTTTTCTTGTTTCTCTTTACACAATTTTCGCAGGTAGAGGAGAAAAGAGACGCGATGAGGCGTTTTTAATGTTTCCACAAGACTTGAGAAAGCTGAGCTTAAAATTATTACAATACAGAAAATATTCTTATAATATTTTATACCTAATTCGGACTCTCTGGATGCTTCCGCAATTCAAATATGCTTTAAAAATCTTGTAATTTAATAATAAAATAAATAAACAATTTTTTAATTTTAATTCATTTATTTATATGAATTTATAACTTTTCTCGCCTGTTACTTCTGATGTGCTTTATATAATTACTATGATTCTGAGTTTCTAGCTCTTACGCTCGAGGGTGTTAATCAAAAGTCGTTAATTATTACCATCAGTCGCGGATATTATTATCCGCGCCACATCGCCCTTTTTCAGTAAATCGGCTCGTGCAAAAACAGAAATTGAAAATTAAATTATCATTTTCATAATGTACATATAAAACGTGTGTATGTACATGTCTTACCGAAAGATTACACAGTTAAAATCTAACTCACAAATAACTTTAAAAAGTGTACCTGCATATTTTCAAATCATATACGCATATATGTTACGTCACATACAATTCTGGACTCGTATCGCGACTTCGGTAATCAAACGTTACAGTCCAGAGATCGTTTCAACTTTTACTATTATATATAATATGTATATTTACTTGAACGCGCGGACTACCGAAAACATTTCCTCCATGATATATAGGTTATTCTCTTTAAATATATACAATATATTATATAGGTCTGAATAATTATATAGATGAGCAAAAGAAAGACTTGCGCGCCCGTTCATTCAGCGCGGTATAAAGTTATGAAAAAATGAAAAGAAAAAAGTCACAGAAGAATGGCAGCTTCTATACATTTTTATCTTTCTCATGATTCAGAAGTCTAATAAAGAACACACGCATTCGGCAGTAATTCACACCCCGTTTCATGCGAAAGTTTTAATTTCATATTCCTTGCCTCCTGTGCAGCTCAACAAACTTTGAAAGCGAGATTTCTGTTGCAGAGTGAAATTCTCACCGTTAGATTTATTATTTTCTCAGAACTCTTTATCTCGGTTCAGTGAAGTCAACAAGCAGCAGGAAACGAGGAGTCATCAGTGTTGTCGAAAAGTCAGACGGAAGTAAAAAAAAGTATGTACTGAGAAAAACGGCATGAGAAAGGAAGATGCATGCTTGCTCAGTCGGAAGACATCGCAGTATATAGTAGAACACTATACACAGAGTGACTGAGAGTGAAGATATGTATATGTACATACTTTTGATTCTCTGCTTCTATTCCACAAATTGCAATTTTTTATGTCATTTTTATTTCCTGCCTCACATACATTCGTTTATTATATACCAATTCGCAATAATATTATGATGACTGAGAACTTGAAATAATCATTGAAATAGGCATTTTCATATATATATATATATATATACGTTATTATATTATATATGTTGGTTGATATTGCGAGAGAATCTTACTTTTATATAGTTTTAAACTGAAAAAAAGCATTCAAACAATTCTGTTGACGAAACTCAGTGTTCAGCCTAGCTTAAGCTAGGCTCAACACTGAGTTGATTATAAGCATAGCTCGAAGTTACATCGAACGTTGTTCGTACTCAGGAGTTTCATTACAAATGGCCAGGTAACACCGCGGGTGAGATTTGCCCTCGGGCAGACCGCCTTTGTGAGTCCCCATATAGTCTTTATCCTTACGGATTTCATTTTCATTAGTCGAGCAAAGAAATTTACGTGCGACTGCGGAAATAAGATGTCTCGACACAAATCTCGAAATGCATCCAAAATGGAAAAAAAGAAAGCAACACGCAGAAAAAAGAGTGCTACAGTGTATAGTGTTTAATTTTTTTACAGCTTAATTGAGTTTTTATATACATCTTAATTTAAGTACGTTCTCAGGTTTAATGCTAGCGATTTAAGTCCATCAACTGCATCTTTAGCCTTAAAACTAAACTGTAAAAAATAAACGCGGTCTTTTGTTTTAATAGAATAAAGATCGACTTACACGCTAGCGCGTGATAAGTCTATATAAAAGACGGACTTAAATTAAGGTGTAATAAAAATAACAATAAGCTGTAAAAAAAAACTACTATTGTACTACTTTATTCTGTCAAAATACATTATATACATATATTTAAGCTTGAAAGCTTTTAAAATCTTGGTAAAAGCGGTAAAATTTCATCGCTTTTGAAAAAATTGAGTGAAATCGAGCCGAAGAAGTGTGAAGCGGCATGTTTTTCAGCTTTTTGACACAAAACATCCGTTTTCACGCCGGAGCTACGCGCGGCGTCGCACTAACGAGATTCAGAAGAAGAAGCTGGTATAATCGTCTTGAATACAACAGTCGAAGTTTTGTAACACGATAGTTTACGTTTACGTTGATCTTGACTGACCAATGGGCTGAAAGGATAAACCGTACACACAGGTGCTGGAACAATGCATATAAGGCGCCCTTCTCAAGCGAATGTAAATGCAAAATAACTGTGAAGGTTTCTCCGCCAAAAGTATATAATACGCATCGAAGGGGAATTGCCTTCCGGAAGTTCGCAGATGGAAATTTTGTAAGGCGATAGTTTACGTTCAACTTGACTGGACCATTTCAGTGGGAGGATAATCTATACCGGTGGTCCATGAAACGGCAGATCGAAAAATTGGTTTTCTAATACCCTTGTTTGCCGCAAACCGACACCGATCTTGAACCCGAGTTAAACCAAAAATTTTGAATACGCATTATACTCCTTAAGTCGTTCTTTGGCTTCCTAGTCAAAAGACCAGCATCAGAGTTTATCCTCATGAAAATCCCTATAGCATAAATTATTGACTATATAGCTGTTGTCCTCGTCGCTGTTCTCAGCTTCATGTGTTCCAACAAAGTATTGTTATTTTATTTTATTATATATACAAAATAATACCTTTTCATTACAATTTTTCATTAATACGCACTATAAAATCTAAAACTTGGGTCTCGATTTCTATAAAGATTGTGTCAATTTGAGTTTCTTAAAATGTATGCCGAACAACGCGTCTAAAGTAAAACTAAAAGGAAAAAGGTGTGGTTTTATAAAGGTATAATAATGGATTCATTATAGCCAAGTAAGATTAAATTATAGAATATCATAGATATAGAGTTACCTGCCTACATGATAGCTGTTATTTGTACAGTTTAAATACAAAAGTGATGATGAATGGTAAAAAAGCAGGTGTCGCCGCATCAAAGAAGCAATAAATATTAAGCGCAGTTTTTCCGCAATCTTATTCATTTTTTATTATATATCACAAAAATGAAATCGCATATGTACTTCTAAATCGCCACGTGTGTGGCCGATTGAATATCCCCTACATAAAAAGATTTAGGGTGAAAAAAAAATTCAAATCTTTACTATCGCATGCAGCCTACATCGCGCGAGGCTGACAGGAGTCAAAGGTATTTGATGCAATCATCAGCCTTTTATTGAGGAGGATAAGTGATGTATATATAGTTGTGGTAGTTAATAGCTGTATGAGGACAATAGACTTGCTGGGGTTGGCTGTTTCAAGGACTCTGCTCCAGACTCCAGAGCAACTCGCAAAGAGTGAGAGAAGCTTGGTTAGCTCTCATGTCTCGGTTGGTCGACATCCTCGTTGGCAGGCGTGACTGCGAGAGGGCCTGTTCTATCGAAATAATTGAGCCGTCAGCTGCACAATTCTCCAGCGCCATCAACGCCATGATAGCTCCATGATAGTGCCACCCTCTCTGTTTTTTCGGTTTTTGTGGTGTACCTATAACGAACGAAATTAGTAGCACGTGGCGATGGGTGACTCGTATTACCCTGCGCCGCACACCCTCAATCCTCGTTTTCGATTCCAACACTTATTTCATCTCATATCACTTTTATAGCTTAAGGACCCATCATTTAGATATTTGCCAATTCTTTTCGCACACATATGTATGAAAAAACTTGAAAATATTTAGCTTCTTCCTTTCTCAATCTGAATTGGTGAAAAATTGGTCACTAATTTACTTTGGTGAAAACTTGTACTAATTTTTAGTAATTTTTGCCTAAAACTTTAGTAATATTATATATGAGTGATCGAAACTTGAAATACTTACATATGTATAATATTCTTATACTCTTCGCACCGTTTAAGATTTCATCTTCATTATATCTATAGTATATACGTATTAAGAACATTATATACGCAAAAGCGTAAATTTTAAGTAATCTCGCACGAATACTTTACTTTAATTGGGAATATGGGCGATTTTTCTACTCTTTTAATCCAAAGCAATGTCGTTTTTCAACAAAACATTTCAATTCATTATACCGAGAAAAAATGTATACGTTCTAAATCTCACGAACGTGATAGATTATTTCAAGTCAACTTAATTTTGCCAAAAATGAGCATATTCTAATTCTAACAAGAGTGATATAGATTTGAAGTCAAATTAATTCTACTTAATTCTCTAAGGCGATCTGGAAAATTGCAGTCAATTTAATCCCTTCCGCTTGACATAAAATTGTCAACATTTCAATATAGATTCAATTTTACATAATTCATCTGCATTGAATTGTTGACAATTTAGCTTAAATTCACAACACTTTTAATGCAAAGCAATGTCACATATTTTTGAACATTTTTGATATAATTTTAATCCAGTTCAATCAACTCCTTTTTACCGAGTATTTTTAGTACCTCTTTTTTAGGCCCTACCTATATACCCTATATAATATAAAACCCTAATTTGGTATAATCGGTGTTTGAGAGGGCTATAACATTTATTTTATATCAGACATCACATCAGTACTGCACCTATATTTTGGTATAATATATGTATACAGCAACATAATCTTGCTAAAATATATATAAATCTATCAGCACTTATTCATATTTTATTTTTGATTTTAAAAAGGAAAAATTCAAAACCATTATGGCGGCTATGAAAAGTGCAGAAGAACGTTATAGATATGCTGCTGGGAAGCAGTAAAGCAAAGCGATTACCTGCCATATTCAATTATATACATATAACGATATCCAACTAGGTTCCATCGCGTCCCTCTCCGACCGACACCTCCGATCTACGATATTTAGCTTTCATCCCCTCTTTTACTTCCTCTTTCTCTTTTATCCACGTGCGTAACTGCACATTCCGAAGGGAAGGGAAATTCGAGGGGAGGTTTTCCCCTGAAAATTGTACCAAAGAGAGGGAGAATCTAAGAACCACGCCCACTACCCCAATATTCAGCCAATCATAAACCAGACTGAGTGGTGGCACTGGTCCGTAGCAGTCACTGCGTCAAAAGGTGGTTTTTCCTCTTTTCAGAGACAATCGTTTTGCAGTCCGAGAATTTGTCGTTTTAAAATTGAAATTACAAGAATTTCCTTTTATCATTAATTTATTTATATAGCTGTTCATTTATATGTAGTAGTTATAAACCATGCACACAGATGAATTTTTCGAGACATAAGCTCATGCGTTATTATATAATTGCGATAATAATGATTATATTTTAATATATTTGAAAATATATAGTTGTTGTTCTATATCAATTCAAAAAATAATTATACATATGTATAATTGGTATTCAGTATACACTCTGCAATGATAAAGCATATATGCGCTTTGCTGGCGTGTACATAATAAAGGCAATCTGTGAAATCACTTAATATTTATGAACTCTGACTTTAAGGCAATAGGTGTCATCTGAAGTATTTCATACATTATCATGTCACGATGAGGGCAAGCGATATATAGGATTTTAAGGGTGGCGATAACGCGCAAGGGGTTGGCGTGCAACCGAAAGTGAGACGAGATAATTATGCTGTCAGCGGCAGTAACCCGGGGCGACATTGATGTCAGAATCCATGATGCTCTGTCTGTAAAATTTATCCAGCATACGGAATTATCACTCTCTTCGCATATATGCACTGATATAATTTATCTGCATATATTATTATGCATACAACATAAATTAACGCCACAATGCGATCAGCGTTTCAACATATCATCGCATGCACGCCGTAATATATATATATATATATATATATATACATATATATTATATTTAATTAGAACAATTTAATATTTGAAATGTTTCAAGATTTTTTATGTATTTTGTTAAAGAATTGTATACGTATGCTTATCACTAATTTATACCTAATATATACATATTTTCACAGAGTAGGATTCAGATAATATAGGCGTAATAAAGCCCGGCTATAAGTCCGCGTGTTATAGATGTAATAAGGATCATCATGAGATGATCAAACGGCATAATATCCCGAACATCGCGCACGCACAGTTGCAGGGATGCCCTGTGGACCTGAAACACCTGTCAGACTAAAATGTAATTGCGAAAATCAAAGAGGCGAGTTCATCCGACCAAAAAGGTTTTATAGAAGAAGATGATTCGTACCTATATATTAGGGAGTTTTTCGATCATGGGGATTGATGTATTGAATTGTATATACTATATACTATACGCATGTTATATTATCTGGAATGACAGATCCAGAGAAGTCAGGAGGGTGTTACTAGGTGAGAAGCCGCCGTTTTCAAATCTGGCTTTGATTAACCCCTCGGTTATACATTTAAACAAGGGAACCTATCTCAATTCATTATCTCTGCACGCATATTATATAGGAATCACTATAATTCTAGTGCTATATATTAGAATCTATAATACTAATAATGTTATTCCAAATATTTTTCGCCTTTCCTTTTTTTAATTTTACAAAATCGATATACATATAGGTATGTTCATGAAATAATAAAAATACAAATTTCTCGCATAAGTATATAATATAATATGGAGTGAGTGTATGAGAACGATTACTTTAACCATTCGTATAATGAAGCTTTTCAAATGATGTTATCGTTGCATCATTACACAATTGTATTTCCACTCGGCGGTCTGTGAATGAAATACTGGGGTTTGTGGATGAGAGGGTCGAAGGCTGATGAAGCCGCGTTAAAACAACAATTTTGTGATCCATCCAGCTTCGGCCCCCGTTTAGTTTGCTTGCTCGCAGATGAGACGTTGTTCGGCTTGTACGTCACACGAAGAAACCGCGAGGCGACAGGTTAATTACTAAAAAGATATCAATTATCGTCTGAGAAACGTTATTTACTGTATATTAAAACACCATAACATGATACATCCAATATCATACACTTTTCCAGATTAAAAGCATATATACGCATATATACGCATATATACCTATGTCTTATACATATTATAGTGGGTCCTATATAGTGCAGTCCTGATCTGCAAAACTGGAAATATAAATGCCTCACGTAGGGTAAACTATACATATATATATATATATATATATATATATGATATAATGTGGGGTTTTAGCATTATATATGTATACATATACTATACGTACTATATCGTTGGCACATAAATGCCTAATTATATAAAAATATTTTTATTAAAAATAGAAATTTCAAGTATTAGGGTCTGCAAATTGCAATCGATCACATACAACAGACAACATAATATATTTGATATGGGTAGAAGTGCTGTGAGAGTGTTGTAGCAAATATATGGTGTGTGACTCTTTGACAATAATTTTTAGCCAGCACATATTCTTGTAACGGTGAAAAGATTTTAGCCAAATGTCCATGTATGTGTATTAGTACATATAGGAGGGCCATTAACTCTCGATTACACCCGCACAATATTTACTTATCCCAGGGGCGCATATAACGTAATACGATCTATCTCAGTGAGTTTTATTCCATTTTGTTCAACCCCTTGCCTGCTCAACAGCCTATCGTATCTTTGCGTCTTTCCGAATCTTTCCATCTGCCTATACATATATACGCAATAATCAAACATGCGCTATAATCATATAATATATAATATATTGTATATACACGATTATTCTAATCCTATACATCCAATGTGCAAAATTGCTAGGAATTAAGGAAAAATCTAGTTTTAAAATCCATTTATTTTATTTTGAAATGATTTAAAAAGAATTTCGGTTTTAAAAATACATGTATGTACACATATATGTAATGAACAAATTGTAAAAACTTGAATGAAGCATATTTTTATCCGGAGATTCAAAAGTATGCTCGCAGAAATAATTAATTAACAGAGTCGAGAATTCACGAGCTCATATTAACTGCGCTCGACAATCTCGACATTGCCAACGGATTTTTTGTTCTCGACTCATTTTACCCTTAGCTACTCCTACCCACTACCTCTATCCCTATATATTATATGTACGATAGAGAAAACCCTTAGTCAAAAGCTTTAACGAGTACTATTTTCAAGTCATTTAAAAAACTCATTATATTATGAAATATAACCGATGTGAATTTAAAAAATATGAAATCACAATTCTGTTATTATACAATGTTATAATATATTTTCAAGTTATTTTAACCAGTAATCCCAACTTTTTAAATGACATTCAATTCACAATTTGCTAAAATGAAGGCTTGCATGCGATTTATGTAAGTTGATTATATACATACTTGGGGTAAATAATGCAGGCAACAATCGATATTCAAGATTGACGACTTTTAGCTAATAGATGTATGTATGTGTGTATGTATATGCAAAAACATTGAGTACTTAGGTCATTTCTCAAGTTACAATTTTTAAAGTTAAGTCACCCTGCCAAGTGTCTTGCCTAAAATAATATTGGCAATTAAGTGAGAGAAAAAAGAACAGAGAGTGAGAAGAGGAATACATTAGATATTTATTTTGGCTAAAACTTGGGGCTTGCTCTCATTTATGTAGAATAGAGCTCATGGTCCATTCCCTACTCCATTCCATTGAGAGTATAACTTTAGTTTAGGGTTCGACGTGGAAGACCTAAACTAAACTCTCAAGTACCTCAAACCCTCGGTACCATTGTTGACCCAGTTAATAGCCTCGTATTTGATTTGACTACTGTCGTTCACCGCATAAGCTGGTAGTAGGTACGGTAACACAAATCTCAATCATATTCTATCTACATATCTATTTGTTTTTTCTAATTTAATGTTTAAATTGTCAATTTTGCTTAAGACTTTATTTTTAGTTACAACATTACAATTCTTTATCATTATTAATTTCTAAACATTTCTAAAGATGCCAAAAAATGTCAAATGATTCGATACTAGATTATTATTGTAATGTGTTTAAAAAGATTGCGAAAAATAAAAAAATAAAAAATCAGTTATTGTTTGAGATTACAAACCGTTTCAAAATATGTATTTTAAGAGGTTTCAAAGAATTCTAAGGAAATACCAAAGAATTTCAGATATTTCATGAGATTTTAAAAAGTTTAAAAAAATTTCAATGGATTTAATCTATTTTCAAAATATTTTAGGGGATTTCTCAAAATTTCCGGGTATTAAGTGCTAATTTTAGCTATCTTTTTATTATAAAATGTATACGAAAACATAATATAATATATTATGTTAAAAGAGTAAAAACATTTGCAACATATGCTTTAAAATAATTATTTTATTTGTATGTAGTTAATTGAGATTAACCTATAATAAATCGTGGTTTATATTGCCTGATTTAGCTTGAACTCTGCTGAGAATTGAAAATTGAAGATTTAAATGAAGATGCGAATGTTAGAGGCTGTCTCAAAAGAAGTTTTATTAACGCTCGATTGATCGATTCAACATAGGGATTAACAGTGTATCTATTGGAATTTTAAGATTGTTGCATTGCCAGCGAAACGTATAAGTCGCCTTCTAAAAATTCTTTGCAATTGATCGTTCGAGCAAAAAATCGCCCAGTTGTGTATAAGGATCAATGGCTTTCGTTGGCTTTCGAGTGGACTCTCTCTCTCTCTCTCTCTCTCTCTCTCTCTCTCTGTCTCTCTCTCTTCACTATATGTGTATTATAATATACCCCCCGGGGACAAGGATTCGATAGTTTTCCGATTTATACGGCAAAATCGACTATCAAAGAGCATGAAAACATTCTTCTATTTATTCTTCCATTCTTTAAAAACGCTTGTACCGAATGCACATTTTCCACGCATGATTATTATATATTTTTCAAAATGTTAAAAATTTTCTCATGACTTGAAATATATGTATAGGTAATTCATTTAATTATTGGCCTTATCTGTTGTAGACCTACTCTTTCTCTATACATATAGCTCGTTAACGCGGAAAATATGAATTTGTAGCGAATTAACGAATCGGAAAATAACGAGGTTGGAAGGTTCTGCTTTGATGTATAGTTACAACGAACGATACCTCTGAAAGCTCAGAGTAACTCAATACATATATCCATCACTTATATATTTTTTTTCTTTTTCTTTTGCAGTAAAACATTTTTAATAAAAATAATATAGTAGTGGATAATAGAGGGCAATAATTTTTTAAGCCTATTCTTTCGGCTGTTTACAAAATTTGAAAAGTCTACAAGAAAGTGCAGAATGACGTGAAGCGTGCTCAAGAACTTTATGCGGTTGAAATCCAAATGCCATCTGCGCAAACGATTAAATATCCTCGCCATGGACCTCGCGCCAGAGTGTACAAACATTTCTACATCCTTTTATAAAATGTAAAGAGACCTCTCACGGTTGCTGACATTGAAAAGAGCGTGTCTAGTGTCTACCACTTTGTGTGCCGCCGACATTTGCAATCTTTACGACCCTCAAAAAATCTATTTGGGGTATTTTTAGTGATACAAAAACCTGTATTTGTCTGTTGAAATTAGGAAATCGCATTTAACTAAATATCACAAAAATCAAGTATCTTTTTAAGACATTTTTGTGCCTTGCTTTAATAAAAAAAATAATTTCATTATAACAAGTAATAATTACTTTTAAATATGCCTCGGTCTTAGACACTTTTGCCGCATCAACCATTATACATATATGTACTCATGATCACAAAGTTAATTCCAACTTCATAAAATATTCCTTCCTGCGAATACTTAAAAATAATTCTTAATTTTATTACACCTTAAATTAAGTCGTTTTTCTTGGCTAAGCCTATTTTTTCGTATTAAAATTAGTGAGGAATCGGAGACATAATCTTTTGCGAAACTGCGCTGATTTATCTGAGTCAGGATAGTAAATATTCCACAAAAGATTTCCATGTCTTCCGTGTTCAGTTTAGGCGCGATTGCTTTTCAGATATATTCAAGTTCTCAAGAGCCCCAATAAAAATATTTGTGAAGAAAACAATCGCTTCGTAGCATCCGAGGGCAAGGGAGAGACGAGTTATTCTTATATCCGCAGATTCAGCGAGGATTTCTATCGGTTAGTGATTCTGATAAATGCAATAATTCGGCCTCCAAGCTATTTGGAATTTAATACCGATTTTATAATAAAGTTAAAGATGATTGATAAAATTCTACTTTAGTAAAAAATCAAAAACTTATTATTCAAATTAAGCTGGTTTTGTAAATAACGAAAGTCTTAAATTATATTATTACTGCAACGTACTTGTTGAAAGCAAAAGGAAAAAAATCAATTTAATTACCTCAGAATAAAAGAAGAATTGAAAATCAAAATCTGTCTGGTCCAATTGCAACGCAGTCAAGATCTTTACACTTAACCAAGTTTTTCAAACGTCTTCTGAATCGGTATCTCATGCCACGTTTCATGGAGTATCCGAGATTTTTCATCTGGTAAGGATCTTCAGTAAAATCGTAAGCTTCGACGTAGCTCTGAAAATGTTTCTATAATTTATTATCTTACGTAGAATCTTCAAATATGTTCGACATTTTTAAAATTAATATGTTAATTAATTAAGTGTGAACTTGCCAATAATATTAACCACGATAAATATTTATTGCAAAAATTATCATACAACGTTGACTTACCTGATCATCTTCGAAAACACAGAATACATTATTAAAATTTTTCGAAATTCTTCGAATACAGCTGTAAGTATTGTTTCGTGAGTCTTGACACTTGCACGAAAATTCATGATTGCATTGCTATAAAAAATATAATTCGTGAAATTATTTAGGTGTCTTTGGTTTAAAAAATCGAAAATAACTAAATTGTTTGTAAACAAATACTAACAGCAAGGTTTAGATCACTATCAGTAGGGCATCCTGAATTTCTTCTGTCTTCCGAAATTTCTCCTTTGTATTCAATCAGCAAAGTTCTATCAATAGATAAATTGTGTTTTAACATTGAGATTCCATCAGAAAAATATTCGAGACCAGCGATGTCGAGAATTGTCGCAAAAATGTCGACACTACTAACAGGTGCTGATATTTTTGTTTGTTTAATTCCAGGACCTCGAATATACAAAGGAATATGTATATCTGTTTCATAAGGTTGCCTTTTATCCAATGGCATACCAAACTGGCCTTTAGAGAAAAAATCAATAGTTATATTATATCTACTCCTGTCTTTTATTTCCCCTACAGAATTGAGTAAAATAAAGTTAAGTGATTAAGTAGATAACGTTTTTTTACAATTCTACTACATAATCGAAAAAGAAGTTTTTATCATTTTTTTTTGCACTCATCAATTTTTTTATAACAAATTTTAAAATTACTGTTTAATTTGATCTAAATAATTGTTTGAACCAATTTAGGATCAAATGCAATAAAGGAAAATACATTTTTTTTATTCGAGCGTATAATAAAAGAAAAATAAGAATTTTGAAAATATTTTTTTAAAAATGAGATTGAAGTAAATTCCCTATATTAATAGAATAATTTGAAATAAAAATTATAAGGAAAGTGAAAAAGAAAAACAAGAAGACATTGCGTTTGAGTCGAAAATTTCTATATGCCCTGCTTATTATTGCATTCGGCCTCTCAATTAAAATGGTCATGAAGTTTTATCAACTCGTGTACTCACTGAATGAGCACTTTGCTTCCTCATGAAGCAAATATTCCCTTATCATAGAAGAAGCAATCCAACTTTGGATTCTGATAATTTGTAAAGTTATAGTTGAAAAATCAATTTTATAAAAATTATAAAATTACAAAAAAAAATGTAAAATATAATATTTTAATATATAAACCCTTGTAATAGAATCAAGGTATTATAAGATGGAATAAATATACCAGGTTTTATCAATTTATCTATACACGTTCTCGAGATATGGTTTAGAATTGCAAAAAGCGTGACATATACGGTTACACATCTCTGCGCGCGCACATCTGTATAATTTCTTAGAAGTAAAGAGCATCAGACCGGCAATAAAGATAATCAACTTGAAATATATGTATATACTTAAAAAGAACCTATTTGAGGTGTGGATATTGTCACCACTACATAGCTTCCTCTGTGAGGAAGCAATAATTAATAAAATTTATATAAAGTTCCTTACCGATATGATAACCATTATCCGAAGTGAAAATAATATATGTATCATTGAGAAGATTGTTAATTTTTAATGACTGATGTACGCTCGCGACCATATCATCAACAGCCAAAAGAGTTTCCCAACGCCTTCTGTAGACGTCATCTAATTTTGGTAAAACACTATCTGGTAGAGGAATAGGTCCCATTCTGACCAACCAGTGTTTATCCTATATCAAGATTTCATTAGAATATTTTGAGATATGAATTTATGACACATTATTTAATCACAGAGTCATACTATATAATTTAACTTTATTTACCCTCTCTTCCATATTGTTGAAATTCGGAGTTCTTTTGGCTTTAGTCCCTTTGTACTTATCATTGTGTCTAGGAGCAGGATTAAAAGGTGCATGAGCAGCAGGGGGTGCCAAAACCATCAAGAAAGGAGAATTTTTCGTTTGCACTTTGATAAAATCAACAGCGAACTGTTTCTGTAAAATAAGACACTTGTAATTATAAAAATAATAATTTAAATAAACAGATAATTAAATTATATTTATTAATTACTTACGATTACGTCGGTGAGATAATCTTGGGGCTGGTTACCATATTTTCTTTCTGTTCCATTTATTGAAAGAGAATAGTCATAATATTTGGAATTTCCCACTAGACCATACCAATAATCCCAACCAGGTGGTTTTCTTAAACCCCCACTAGCTTTCGTACCATACTGAAATTACCGCAGTTACTGAGGGCATATTTTTCTTACCATATGAGCAAATTTAGATAACCCGGGTTTTTTCCTACAATTTTTACTTTGTCAACAAAATAATAATGCATAGACGTCCGTGTTCATATATTCTTTAGCTTTATGCACTATTATTTTTTTGAAAAAGTAAAACTTGTACTAAAAATCCGTATAATCTAAATATATATGTATATATGGTAAGTAACACATGCCTAAATGGATTAATTTTTTGATAAAATTTGTACCACATATATGGAAAAATTCGATATAAGAATATTCACCTGATTCAAATATTTGCCCGCGTAAAAAGTCCTATATCCCATTTTTTGATTCAAATGAATTGCGAAAGTATTCTTCTCGGGTCCATCTTTCCACTGTGGATTGTTGCAACCACCTGCAATGGTATTATTCAGAACTAAGTGGTTATGTTGATAGCGTCCAGTTAAAATCGAAGCTCTGTTTGGACAGCAAATTGGAACCGCAGCATACTTGATAGAAGACATAATGAAAAACATCAATAATATATTTGACAATACAATCCTTTTATAAAGTCTTAATAATTAATTTTAGTTTTTTTATTCAACTCCTTATTATTAATTTAATTATCAATTTTGTTAAGACGAAACAGAGAAAAAGTAAAAGTTTGTAAATATTGTATTAGAAAATAAATTAGAAATACTTACATTGTTTGTGTAAGATGCTCCTTTATTTATGATTAAATTTTGGGTCTGCGTTAGAGGTTTCTGAAATATAATCCATACATTAATTTGGTACTAGTTTTAATCTTTCTGGAAGTTTTACGTTTAAAATTCGCTTTCTTAATTTTTCAACAGTTATTATAAATAGGTATCTTTTTTATGTTTACATGAAATCTTTTTTTCGAAATAAAAGTATGGTTGCTTATTTACTGCTAGTATACTTTTTTTGCGTGCAACGAATTGTTCAGAATGATGGAAATCTCACTTTTTATTTTCGCCTTTATACCTATAATTAGTATTATTCCAATTTAAAAAATGAAAATTCCCACACAATAAACATCTAATTATAATAAATAAATGATTAAATAGAAAAATTAAATTTTTAATTTATATATTAAAAAATAAACAAAAGAAACGATAGGTATATTTTCTGCAGCATCCGAATTTCACTTACCATTCCATCCAATTCAATGTCCAGGTCATCAACGAGGATAAGCAAAATATTTTTAGCTGTTGCTGAGAATACAGCACAATTCAACAAGATAACAAATACTTTATTTTCCATTCTTTTCAATTGTTAGCCCCATAAAGGGGTAAAAAAGTTCTTCAAAAAACAAAAAGGAAACAAGCTCAATGGTTTCTTAATTTCTTTAACCTCGCAAAAGTCTTTCTGACGACGACTTACTGACTTAGTAGTGTCTGATTCTCCAGTATAATAATAATGTACATAAAATGTACTTGTTCGTTCAACTTATTGCCACTGCGAAAAGAAAGAAAGAACTCGAAGGAACTCGAATGTCGTTAAGATTATAATACGTTCAACTTTTTAGCCGGGAATCCCCTTCACCACCATCTAACTTTTCCCTTCCACTTCATATTTACATATTCTCTGATAGAAGGATACATAAATTATTACACTCGACTCTCCCAATATCAACGAAATTCCTTGTCTCAAATGTCACACAAATTGCGTATGCGTCATATCAATTGCGCATGCGTATTGCGTATAATAGAATATTCTTAAGCATTTTAAATTGCGCGCGAATAGCAACCAATCAAATGACGAACGCAACTCATGCGCAGTGTATCCAGTGAGATTTGAGGTAACTGCATGTTGATAATGAGAAAGGAATGCAGTTGATATTGGGAGAGTCGAGTGTATAGGATAGCGGTATTATAAAATTATGTATCTCTTGAACCAGTATAAACCATGAAAGTGAGAGAGACGCATTAATACTACTATCTTTCTCACTCTCATGGTTTTGCACAAAAACGCAACGGATCCATGGGAATATGGGATGTCACCCTATATACATACATATGGCCGCTCCATGCCCCCTTTGCAACTCAGCTGGCACATACCCTCGCAATACGATGCAATAATTGCAATAAACTCGAGTCTTTCAAATGTCAACTTCCCAAGTCTCAAATTCTCCCAAAAGTCAACTGTCATGTTTCTCTCAAATGTCAAGTTCGTAATTCTCAAATTTCACTTGATAACTACTGCGCACGCTTTGCATTCCGCATCTGATTGGTTGCTATTCGCGCGCAATTTAAAATGCTAAAAAATATTATACTATACACAATACGCATGCGCAACTGATGTATAGAAGAAGATCAAGAATTTCTTGACATTTGGAAGACTTGAGTGTATATGTAATACATTAAACAACATCACATACAGAACATACATATACCTTCAAAACTTGAACGACTTGAACAAACTGGCACTTGCCTGTCGCTCACGTGCGCGTTGGTTGTGTTGTGCAGTTAACATATTTCCCTATTTATTGTGAATATTTATTAACTTTCTAACAAAAATGATCGTGTTATCGAACGAAGGCAATCCAAATGCTTTGAAACTTGTTCTGGTTGCTAAAATAGCACAGAAAAATGTCACAGTGAAAACAGACACATTGAGCTTTAACGGCTGTAACCGTAAGTTCTCATAACCTCTCTTTTGAAAGGCTTGTCGATATCCTCGATATCTACACATAAAATTTATCACTGATTACTTTTAAATGAAGCGCATGTTCTATGAAGAGAACAAAATTAATTGGAAGAAAATGTTGAAATTTTAATTAGAGATTTCGTTTTTTAGAGAGTACTCTAGGGCGATTGCCCATTATACAGCTAGCACCTGGACTCCAACTTTTCAGCACTCTCGCAGCTGCAGAATTTTTAGCTCCGGTTGAAGAAGAATCCAGTATTGTAGCTAACAAATGGCTGGAATGGGATATTACTCAATTGCAGGTAATAAATAAAATTTTAATGAAAGCTTAAGAACTTGTATTCTTTTATATTACATTTTTTTAATACTATGTAAATAAATGTATCTCTTATAATATTTTTCAGCCTGCTCTAGTTTCTTATTGTGGTTCAGGAACATTAGATACATCTCATAAGCGTAGGATATGGGCTCTTTTAAAAGAGCTGGATATGGAATTAAAAGACAAACAGTACTTAATTAAGGTAAACAAAATTTAAGGAAAATTTGCAAACCATTCCTAATTTCTCACACAGTATAAAATATTATATTTTACAGAGTAAGAATGATTTGTCAATAGTGGATTCCTCTCTTTGGGTAACGCTTTGGGTAGCAGCAGCCATTTCTGAAATTAGTAATTTAATATCGAAGGAATTCCTTCACATAGAAAATTGGCTGAAAAAGATCGAAGCGATTCCAATAGTTCAGGTAAATTTAATATAATTAATAAAATATCTTTTCAAAAGTAAGACTCTTAAAGTATTGTAATGTTTCAACTTTATGTAACATTTTATGTTATCGTTCGTTTTTAAAACAGGAATCACTAAAAGTGTTCAAACCAGAAAGAGGTGAAAAGGGCATTTCATGTATTCAAGCAGCCTCTTGGTTTCCTCTTAATTCATATACTGGTGGAAAACAAAATAAGCCAGCTGTTGACGTGAGTACATAATTTGAAACAAAATTCATTTAATTGTACTTCTTAATCAAAATTATGCCCTGAAATAAATAATTTGGTCATTATTTTTAGACAAAAGTTGATGATGAAAAGGATATGGATTATTTAATCAGTGCTGAAGAACTTCGTTATATCCAAGATAGTTGGACAACATCTTCTTATCGTTTAATTGATACTATGTGTCCTGAGTATAACGAAAACTATATAGATATGCAAAGGAAGAGTAAATAATTACTCTTTTTGGTTCCAACTAATTTCTGAATGTAATTATTATTTCTTTCAGGCCACTTCCTTCCGAAAAAAATGTTCTCGTGACATCAGCTCTTCCCTATGTCAATAATGTCCCGCATTTGGGGAATATTATAGGTTGTGTTCTTTCAGCAGATATTTTTGCCAGGTTGGAAATATTTTTTAAAATATCTACATAAATACATATATTATACATGATTTTCTATTGAATGTTTATCACAATTTTTCCCATTTTTACAGATACTGTAGACAAAGAAATTACAATACGCTCTTCATCTGGTACTTATATTTCATTTATTAAAGGCAAATCTAAAGTAGTATTACGTTTTTATTTAACTATGTGATTTATTTTCATAGTGGAACAGATGAATACGGAACAGCAACAGAAGCTAAAGCTCTTGAAGAAAAACTGGAACCGCAACAAATATGCGATAAATATTTTAAAATTCATAATGATATCTATCGTTGGTTCAACATCGATTTTAATCATTTCGGGCGTACTACAAATAATGAACAAACTAAGTGAGAGCAAAGCTTTTACATTTCTACACTTCTTTCACATCTGCAAATTGAATATACAATATTTATATACGTAATATGTAATGATTGCATTATCTTTTTAAGGATTGTTCAGGATATGTTCTTGAGGATAAAATCACAGGGCTATATTCTGACTGACTCTGTGGATCAATTATTGTGCGAAAACTGCGATAAATTTTTAGCAGACAGGTTTGTCGAAGGAACTTGTCCAGGATGTAAATACCAAGATGCGCGGGGTGATCAATGCGATGGATGTGGACATCTTGTTAATTCCACTGAATTAATCAACCCGAGGTGTAAAATTTGCAATAATAAACCGATTATCAAAGCTTCCACTCAATTCTTCCTAGATTTACCCAAGGTAAAGTAACTATATAAATAATTAAACTTAATAACAGCCAATAACTAATTGGACATGTTACTTTCTGTTTCAGTTGCAAGATAAATTACAAGAATGGATCGAAAGTGTGGATAGTCAGTGGTCTTCAGTTGCGAGAGTAGTAACTAAACCATGGCTTCGAGATGGTCTAAAACCAAGATGCATAACAAGAGATTTAAAATGGGGAATTCCAGTTCCTTTGGATGGATACAGGGACAAAGTTTTTTACGTATGGTTTGACGCTCCATTGGGTTACATAAGTATTACTAAAAAATACACGGAATATTACGAAAAGTGGTGGAAACCTACCAATAACTGCAAAGTCGATCTCTATCAATTCATGGCCAAGGATAACGTTCCATTCCATGCAATCATGTTTCCTGCTACTCTATTAGCAGCTGACCAGGGGTACAATTTAGTCAAGCACATAGCAGCAGTCGGTAATATCTCAATTCTTTATTTTATTCTTTCCAAAAAATAGTTTATTTCTTGAATTAATTTCTTTAAAATTCATCCTTAATTTTTTTTAGAATATCTGAACTATGAAGACATGAAGTTTTCGAAATCGAGAGGAATAGGAGTTTTTGGCACAGATGCGATAGAAACCGGAATTCCTGCAGACGTTTGGAGATTCTATTTGGCTTATATTAGACCAGAAAGTCAAGACTCAAATTTCTGTTGGTCAGATCTAGCCACGAAGAATAACAGCGAGCTCCTAAACAATCTTGGAAA
Organism: Synergus umbraculus; assembly: GCA_900474325.1. NCBI lineage: Eukaryota > Metazoa > Arthropoda > Insecta > Hymenoptera > Cynipidae > Synergus > Synergus umbraculus. The sequence continues at coordinate 27,527 of UCOK01008894.1, forward strand.
TTTCGTTAATAGGTTTGTATACTTTCGTCAATTTTATATTCTGATATCATAATGCTTATTGTGGAAATAGTTCATAATAAAGTGTTATTCGGTATTTAGGGCCCTCATGTTCGCTGAGAAGAACTTTGATTCGAAAGTACCAGCGATGGAACCTCAAGAGGATGATTTTACGGTTTTGGCTTTGACACAACGTGAACTGACGAACTATATTCTTGCTTTCTCGAAAACAAAGATAAGGGATGCTTTGAAACACGTTCTTGCAATCTCGAAACATGGAAATCAGTATATGCAATTCCAAAAGCCGTGGGTGACAGTGAAAGGCTCTGTCGAAGACAAGTGAGTGTCACTAATTCAAATTAGTAAATTTATGAACTGAAACAAATGAAATTTTCAAATAATTTTATCATTATTTTTAATAGAAAAAAAGCAGGAACAGTCATTGGAATTTGCTGCAATTTGGCGTGTTTGCTCTCAGCACTTTTGGGCCCATACATGCCTAATACATCCCAAGAAATAAAACGTCAATTAGGTATAAATAATCCAAAATTCGGCTACATTCCCGATCTTGTCACAACTATGTTACCTGCTGGGCACCAACTGGGCAAACCAAGTCCCCTCTTTACCAAAATAGAGGCTGAACAGGTAGAAATTCTTCGTGAGAAGTACGCTGGAAAACAAGACTCAGCTAAAAAATCTCCTGAGGACATTAAATCTTTGGAAGATAAGATAGCGAAACAGGTATCAATAATGTATCCCATTGTATAAATTAATAACTACTACATAATTAAAAATTAATTTCAAATTTATAGGCTCAACTAGTCAGAGATCTGAAAGCCAAACACGATAAAAATGTTTGGCAACCAGAAGTAAATATTCTTCTGGAATTGAAAAAACAGTTGGCGAGTTTAAAAGTCACTGAAACTAAATCCACTAAATCTCCAGTCAAAAAAAAAGTTGCGACGCCGTCTGTTGTTCCGGAGCAAAATGTATGTATTTCTGAAAATGTTGTAGCATTAGAAACAGCCATTGCCAAACAAGTTAGTAAACATTTGTTTGCAATATATACTTTCAACCACTGCATACTACAGTGCTGCTTTATACAATGAATTATTGCTACAAAAAAATCCTCCTTTACATGTCTAATAACATTTTGTCCAGGGTCTTCTCGTTCGGGAACTGAAGTCGAAGGAGCAAAAACCAGTGATCGATCTCGTAGGCCCAAGTCCCAATGACAAAAAGTCGAAAAAGAAGAAATAGATTATTCGAACAAACTGGCCAGGTTCTACAAAAAAAATAAGCATCTGATCACTATTAATTTATACATACTTTGATTTAATCTTTTTGTGCATATACATATATTTTGTAAAGACATTTCTTTAAAACACAGAAGGCAGAACAAATACTCGTCTTTATGTAGGCTTGCCAGATGCCCTGATTTAGTGGGATTTATACTGCTTTCTTGATGCCGTCCTGCTAAACCTGCTGAACATATGGTAACCCTAAAATTTCATGAGTTGATGGAACGATTATAGATATCATTGAATCATGGTAAAGATTTGTTAATAAATTGCTGTAAAAAATTACAGGAGTTTTATTTACAATTATATGTACGATAGTAATGTTCAACGATGCCTTCCTCTATTTTGTATTGTAAACATGACGATTCATCCCTGATTTCCATAAGATTCTAATATGGAAAACAGGGTTGGGTCGTTTATATGTTTATATATAGGCAGCCTGCAGTAAGTGGGCTGTGGGTGGGATTCCGGTGCATAAATTCGAACTGATCTCTCTTTCTATCGTACGAGATTAAAGAAGGACGTTCGATGACGATTCAAATCGTCGGAATCTCCCGCTTGCTCCCACTGCAAGCAGCCAACCCATCCATTCATTCATACATATTGCGTCATGTTTACATACACACATGCATACATAAATTGAAGGCGGCCATATTGGATAATAAACGAATGAATTATAATGTAGCATTGGCATTGATGAATGTCCTATTAGAAAAAAGTCATGGCCTGAAATCTCGAATTGAACAAATTCGAATATCGAAAAGTCTCGAATTTGTCTCGAAAAGTATAGAAATAAGAAAAAAAGCATTGACAGACACTAATGTATAGAAAAGTAAATAGAACCACGACGGCCGCGTAGCGGCCGTCAGTGGCACTAGTATATATAGAAAAAGAAAGGCAGTGGTACAGTAACATGCAACGATGCCTTCCTCTGTTTTGTAACGACCTAACCCTGATTTCCATAAGATTTTAATGCAAAACAAGGTTGGGTCGTTACAAAACAGAGGAAGGCATCGTTGCATACATATTTGTGAGGAGGTGAGGTTATGTCTCTCACTTTAATTTTTGATTTTTGCTCGTATAATTTTGATATTTGTGTTTTTAATATTATTTTACATTTAATAAAAACACCTGAAAAAATATCCTATGAATTCTTGATGCATTATGATAAAGGATATGTAGCATTCTAAAACTTATATCTAAGTGGTTTTGCGAATAAATATACATACTTTTTTTTAGATGCATTCTTTGCAGAGGCTCAGATTAATATCAGTCGCATGCCGTATAATTCAGAGACCAGAAATAAATCTCTGTGGGCATGAGCCAGACAATATTGTAAATAGAACATTTGTTAAAACGAATTCTGTACTGAAGGAAAAAGTAGCAATAGCATTGAGAAGCAGAAAGCCCAAATCAAGCAGAGACACTTTGAACTATTTTGTTGATATAAGACAGGTATGTATTCTAAACTGTAAACAAATTAATAGGTACATACAAAGGATGCAAATTAAATTGTAAATGTATTGTTTTTATATCATTAGGTAAGAGTTGTAGGTGGCAAAGGCGGTGATGGAGCAATTTCCTTTCTCCATTTGTATATAAACGAATTTGCAGGACCAGACGGAGGTGATGGTGGACATGGTGGTCATGTTATTTTCCAAGTAGGCTTACTGACACACTAGTAATTTAAAATAACAATTAATCTACAGCGAAAACTTTCTGGATACTTTTTACCATCTTATTTATAGACATCTAAGGATGTAAAAGATCTTCATCACATACGCCCTGTTCAAGAAGCTGAAGCTGGACAAAATGGAATGAGCAAAGATTGCTTTGGAAAGAATGCTGAGCACTTGATTATCAAAATACCAATTGGTACTATAATTCGCAACGTGGACGGTAAAGTAGTTGCAGATTTCGAGGAAGAAGGGATGATGTTCGTTGCAGCGAGAGGTGGTGCCGGTGGGCATGGAAATCCTTATTTTAAATCAGAAACTCAACAAACTCCAATGATAAGCGAATATGGTGCTCAAGGCGAGAGTATTGAATATGTCCTTGAAGTTAAGAGCATGGCTCATGTAGGATTGGTAATATTAATATTTTATTTCATTCTATCCAATATTTTAAATTAATTTCAATTTATGGGACAAAATTATTTTGAATAAGACATTTAGAAAATTGTAATTACAGATTGGTCTCCCCAATGCTGGGAAAAGTACTTTACTCCGAGCGATTTCGCGAGCACGGCCGAAAGTTGCATCTTATCCTTTCACCACGTTGAGACCTCATGTTGGCATGATTCAGTTTGACGATTACGAACAAGTCGCAGGTAAATTGAAGCTAAAAAAATATTTAAAAAATAACTTGTGTCTCATTTCTTTCTTTAAATTAACTACTAAAAGATCTATTTAGTTGCAGATTTGCCTGGTCTGATACCAGATTCGCACAAAAATAAAGGACTTGGTATAACTTTCTTGAAACACGCCGAGCGTTGCAGGGCTCTATTATTTATTTTAGATATTACGATGGATGAACCGTGGAGTCATTTAGATATTTTAAAATACGAGATTAGTCAATTCAATCCGAAGTTGATTGATCGCCCGATGCTCGTAATAGCAAATAAAATAGATTTGCCAGAAGCTGAGGTACGACGAAAACCTTATTGATAAAATTCAAATCCAACAATTTTATTTAATTTAATTAACGATCTTTATTAAACTTACAGGAAAACTTGAAATTATTGAAGGAAAAAATTTCCCTGCCGATTATCCCAATTTCGGCAAAGCTAGGAACCAACGTTACAGCACTTTTAAAACAAATAAGGTTATTGTATGATGATTTAGGCAAGAAAGAAGAAAGTTAGTTTGTTATTAGAATTTTATTTTAATAAAAATACGAAACGTTTTAAAAATGGGGTAATCACTACTTGGCTATTTCGATTGGTTTTCACAAAAAATGAAATTGCCAACCACTTCCTTGACTTCTGGTTGTTCTAACATTGTATTAAACCATCTATTCAAATTTTGATACTTTTTTCTTGATTGCGGATCGAAAACATGTTCATATAAAGGCATCAGTGCTGTAAAGACAGCAATATCTGCAAGTGTCACTTGATCTCCAACGAAAAAGGTTTTCGAGAGAAGAATATTGTTTAGTGTTTCCACGATATTAATAACGTCTTCCTTGGCGGTTTTTATACTTTCCTTTGGAATTTTTGCTAAATTCAAAGATGGCAAAACCCAACTGCTTACAAGTGGTAAAATTTGATTATCTGCAAGACTCATCCATTGCAAAATTTCACTTTGTGCGAAAATGTCGCTACCTTTCAGATCAGATTTGGCCAAGTAGAAGGAAATTGCATTAGAATCTGTGATTCTTGTATTTCCATCAATTAGAGCAACTTTAAGCTTTATGTCTTCTCCTTCATAGTTTTTTACTTGTAGAAATTTGCCGCTATATTTTGCTGTTATTTGAATACGATAACCTCGAACACTTCCAGGGTTTGTAAATAAAACTGGTCCCGACATCTCACAAAGTGTTTGCTGATTTGGTACGGAAGCAGGAGAATTTCGAGTGCATGCTTCTGGATAATGTGAAAATGAGTTGATACGAAATTTAATATAATTAAAATTTTTAATAATGTTGAGAACACAATGTGAAGATTTACCTAATTACCTGAGGATTTATTACCAAGTTTCAACGAAGCGTATTCTTTCGCTACCTTTAAAGCTTCATTTAAACCAGAAATATTGGAACCTGAGGCTTGAGCAGATTCTGGCTTACCACCTCCTTTTCCCTTTATTATAGTCGTGATTGCTTGTACCCATTCATTTGCTTTCAGTCCTTTAACTATGGCGCTCTAAAACAATAAAATTTCGTTTTAATAATTAAAAATAGAAAATAAAAATATTATAAAACTGCAAAACTAAAGATTATTGAAAAAATGGAATTCCAATCACTTACTTTGGGAACGGCACTCAGAGCGAATAGTTTACTCTTTTCAGGATCCACACTCAAAAACAAAGCACTAGTTTCTGGTGATAAAGTTTTGACCTTTTTCAAAGCAGAATCTATGGCTTTCGTATTATCGTAAGCTTGTAGAACTTCCACCAAAACAGGAATGCCAACATTGGCTTCTACAAGTTGCTGAACAGTTTCCACCACTAAAGTAGCAACCGCTGCTTTCGCTGCACGCTCTTTATCATCTAAATTTTTCTTCAATGATTTCAACATTTCCCGCATCTCATCCTACGTGAAAAAATATTATTTTAATCATATAATTGTAAATTCTACTTAAAAATTAATTTATTTTAAATTCAATTTAACAATCCATTAAATTAAGACATTAAGGACTTGCCTTTCTCCAACACGGAATCGTAGCATGGGAAATATCTTCAGTCAATTCTACAATCTTCTTAACATATTCTTTCGAATCGAACGAATTTTTATTATTCTTTACATCCTCTTGCAGCTTTTCAAGACACTTTTGTAGCAGCTCTGCCTTCGTTAAAGCCTTTGATGCTTCTGGACCAGTGAGAGCTACAATTCTTCTTATTCCTTTCGCAATTGCGTCTTCACTTGCAATTACAAAATCTCCGATATGTCCCGTATAATGTAAATGACTTCAAGAAAAGTAGTCAAATTTATTTCAATAAGTAATCTATATTACATGATTTGATATATTATATGAATTATAATATATTATAACTTACGTTCCTCCGCAAAATTCGACACTAGTTTTCATTCCAGCTGGATTCAAAGGATCCTTTTCTAAATCAGTAACAGGTATTCCGACACTAACAATTCTAACCGGATCAGGATATGTTTCGTCAAACATGGCACGAACACCTTGAATAGTTTTTGCCAACGATAATTTGCTTTCCCTAGCAAATATCTTCTTATTTTGCTCGATTATATCGTTCGTAATACTTTCAGTTTTCTTCAACTGTTGCGTAGTCATACCACCTTAAATAAAAAAGAATATCAAGAGTTATAAAATAATAAATTTAAATTGTTTAAATTTAATTTTAATAAAGACTAAAACCTTTATTCGTAAAATCAAATCGTAGCCTATCAGGAGCTACCAGAGATCCTTTTTGATCTGCTTCGGTGCCCAAAACGCTTCGAAGAGCGTGATTCAAAATGTGCGTAGCGGTGTGATTGCTCATTATTAATCTTCTTCTAACAGTGTCAATATTCGAATAAACATTATCGCCTTCCCTCAATATTCCTTGGCCAACTGTTCCAATATGCAAGACGTATCCACCTCTCACTTGTACATTTTTAACACGAACTTCTGTGTCCTAAAAAATATTTGTAAATAAAAAAAAAGAATTGCATCAAAAAAATAGTTCTTTAGTAAAAAGAAAAAAAGAATTTAACTCACTTCATCTCCGACTTTGACTAAGAAACCTTCATCATAAATTTGCCCGCCCTGTTCCGCATAGAAGCTTGTTTGATCCAGTAAAATTCCCACTTCCTCTCCAGAGAAAACCTCCTTCACAAATTCTTTACCGCGTCTTAAAGCGACTACAGTACCTGTGCATGGAGAAAATACATATTCGGCCTTCTTATCAGGAGAATTGACAATATATTTGTATTTCGGAGAATCATTGGTGGGTTTGATTCCAATGTCTTGTAGGTGAGTGATTGCGTGGATGTCTAAATTCACACTGTCGTCGATTTCTCCAGTTTTTCCCTGAGAGGCGATCTGTAATAAAAAAGATGTTATTTTAAAATAGTACCTATCTTAATTTAGTTTACATTGTATTTTACAGTTTGTCAACTTAAAGTCTTTTAATACGTTTAAAAAGGTGGATAAATAAATATTGTCTGTATACTTGTGCAAGCTTTTTCGCCTCTTCGTAACCTTGCATATCTACTTCAAGACCTTTTTCTTCTGCCATTAACTGAGTTAAATCAACAGGAAAACCATAAGTATCATACAAACGCCAGGCAACTTCTCCTGGAACAATTTTACATGATCCCAATTTCCCGATAGTTCGATTTAGCAAGTTGCGACCTCTAGTTAAAGTTTTTAAAAACTGAGCCTCTTCTTCATTGATAATAGAGATGATTGAGTCTGGATCCTTCTTCATTTCAGGAAAAACATCACCTTAGACAAAAAGATAAATATTTTCAGATGTTTTTTTCAGATTTTTCAAAGATATTGTGAATTATTTTCTAGAAAAAAAAAAAAAAAAAACTTACCCAGAATGCTTACTACGACATTCACTAAAGAAGCGAAAAATCCAGGCTTGGCATTGAGCTTTTCAGTTGCGTACCGGACACCACGTCTTAAAATTCTTCTCAGGACATACCTGAATCATACGAAAAAATTGTAGTACAGTATCATACATTAATGCCTTCTTTTGTAAATATGTCAATCCAACCCTGGTTTCCATAAGATTTACAAAGGAAGGCATTAATGCAAGGCACTGTATATATAAAAGTACAACAATTACGACTTAAGTAATAATTCTATTTAAATAATGTTTTAAATACCCTCTGCCAGTATTATCAGGTACTCCTCCATCAGCAAGAGCGATGGTTAAAGTACGCGCGTGATCCGCTAAAACCCTATAAGCCATATCAATTCCGTCTTTGTCATCATTTCCGACTCTTCCTTGATAAGCGGGAGCACTAGTGCCTTTCTGAATCACTTCAAAAATAGGCCCAAAGAGATCGGTGTCATAATTGGAACGCTTATTTTGAATTACGGAAACCAGACGTTCCAACCCTAATCCACAATCTATGTGCTTTTTCGGTAGAGGGCGAAGTTCACCACTCGATTCTCTATACAAATATATATTATTGAATTATTATTTCAGTCAATGACAATTCTTTTTGTCTTCTACGTATTAAATTCAAGGTAAATTCAATATTAAATTAATACCTATTGTATTGAATGAAAACAAGATTCCAAATCTCAAGGACATCTGGATCGTCCATATTTACAAGTTGAGGAACTTCCCTTCCTCCGATTCTATCAAAATGCAATTCACTGCACGGACCACATGGTCCAGTTTCACCCATTTCCCAGAAATTATCTTTCATAGAACCAGGAATTACGTGAGTAGGCGGTATTCTGTAGAAATGAATATTGTACAAAAAATATAACTTGACTTTTAGAATAACACTGAATAATTAAATTAAAAATATGAAAAACATTACCCAAGAGAAAGCCAAATTTGTTTACACTCATCATCGGGTGGCAACCCATTTCTTTCATTTCCTCCAAAGTAAGTAACATAAAGTTGTTCAGAGGGAAGTTTCAAAACGACAGTTAAAAATTCCCAGGCCCAAGTACAAATCTCTTTCTACAAATTATAATTTTATTATGACAATAGTTAATTTCTATGAATATAAATAGATAAAATTTACTTATATAACTCAATAGGGAAAATATTATAAAGAATTTTCAGATAATATTAACATATATTTCGGGATAATTGTGTATGCATTGAGTATATATTTGTTTATTAATGAAGAGTAAAAAATATAGAAAACTGAGAAATTGTTTCAGATATTTTGGAATTATTTTTAATCTGACCTTGAAATAATCCCCGAAAGACCAATTTCCTAACATCTCGAAGAAAGTGTGGTGGTAGACGTCTTTTCCAACATCGTCCAAATCGTTGTGCTTGCCACCAGCTCGGATACATTTTTGTGTGTTTACTACTCGCACCCACTTTGACATATCGCTATTGGGATCCACGGTTCCGAGAAAAATTGGTTTGAACTGTAGATATAAAATTAGACATATAATAAATAAGTGGTAATATATTTTTAATCTTTAAAATTTTTAAATAAAAGTAAGCTTTTACTAGACAGAAAATTGATTTCACATTTTTTAAACATTATTAACTTTTTACCAATAAAAAAAAATTAAATAATTGTATCAAAGATTCACTTCTTACCTGATTCATGCCAGCATTGGCAAACAGTAAAGTAGGATCATCATGTGGAATAGTCGGACTCGAAGGTACGAAAATATGACCTTTTTTCTCTAAAAAAAAATCTATGAAGGTCTGACGAATTTCCTTTGCGCACATTTCCTTCTTTCCTTCCATTTTTGCTTTGTTTCTCAGCGTATCTGGTAGGAAAAGAAAATTTTGCTTGAAATTCTACTACTTAACACATTTATATTTCACATATGGATAAAAGTGATCAAAGTGATTCAATCATGATGCTGATGAAATCCTGAAACATATGCAGTTCACAAAAACCCATATGTTTCCATTTTTAAAGTAAATCTTTTCTCTCGTGCAAAACTTTCTATTTTTGGAAAGAGAACTTTTTTAGAATAGAAAAGTGGCAAAAAATAAAACTCATGTAAATCTTTTTTATTGGCAGATTATTTTATGCAAGTGCAAATTACAAATAACACATATTGCAGCAGATTATCTATCTGCAATTTATTGCTTTAACCTCAACAGATGGAACTTAATCTTTTTCGTTGAATTAATGGACATATTTTTAAATTAGGTTTTTTTACTTGTTTAAAAATAGAGTTTTATCCAGAGAAATATCCTAATAAAGTTTTAAATTCTCACCTGTGATAACATATATGCAGCAGTGGGATTCCGGTGCATAAATTTGAACGGATCGATCTCTCTTTCTCTCTTCTCTACATTATGTACCTAGTGCACATGTGAGTTAGAGAACGAGGTGCGATCGAAATTGTCGTAAGTATGATTGATTGATTCATGTATAACTTCCTCGTGGGCGTGTCAACCCAACCCTGGTTTCCATTTGAATCTTTTATGGAAAACCAGGGTTGGGCAGGGTTGGGTAAGTAAAATACCCTAGATAAATTACATGGTTTTTTACAGTATGTAGTAGGTATTTTACGTCAAAAACATCAAATTCATATGGAGTGGGGGGTTTTCTACGTAAAATACGTAATTTACCATAAGTAGAAAACCATGTATAATACGTAAAAAACTTCAAGTGACGCGTCACTGCACAACCCTGGAGTTGGGTTGACATGTTCGTTCTCTTATGCAGCGTTTATACCTCTGTCCGCCCTACCAGGTCGGACAGAAAGTACTTGAGAGTAAAAGAGATAGAAAGTTCAATTTGTCCAATTTTTCATTCTCTTTCTCTTTTTCTCTCACGTACTTTCTGTCCGACCTGGGAGGACGGACAGAGGTGTAAACAGCCCATTAGTTACGCGTATGTACATACTCCAGGAATTTTTTTACGTATTATACGTAGAAAACACCCCAAACTTATGTGACTTATGTTTTGTTTCTTCCACAAAAGAATTAACTCTTTCAATTCTCCAGTATGCCTTTCATGAAAGGTATTGAACCTGTTAGAAGGACCTTAAAATACTTAAAAGCCGGTCGACTAGTTTTAAAAGACAATATACATATATTTTCCATCAATTATAACACTTACGGCAAGCCGCATGAAGGAATCAAGTAAGTTTTGAGGTTACGTTCAAACCCCATTTCTTGAAAATTATACAATTTTCGGTATTTATATTATATTTTATTGTAGAGATTTCATCTTTTGGCACATGGCTCAAGTGCAGTTTAAAAATCCTGAAGTCCAGGTCATTACATTTAAGAATATGACACCAACGCCCTTTATAAAATGTTATTATGGTAAGTTTTGCATTTTTATTATTTTATTATATATTTGTTTTTTAGAATACCTGATTCTCACAAAATAAACACCTAAGTTTAAAGAACCTTTTCGTGTAGTATCATTTTTTAATTAAAAAATTATTTTCTAAATGTTTGAAATTAAATGTAAAACAATCGTAATTTCGTGTTAATTTCAGAAAATGGACAGAAAATGTTAATAGACGTCTATGACAAAGACAAGGACGAGATATTGGACCACTTAATCAAAGTTGTTGGAAAAACGAGGGAACTTTTAGCAAAGGAAGCAATACTTCGAGAAAAGAAAGATAATCCGGCGAACTTTGGCTACGGTTGTGATAAAAGTTGCATGTGTACCATTCCCGGCCAAGTTCCTTGCCCTCAAGTAGTTCCTCTTCCTAATCACTATCGCGGAAAATACAAATGGAATCAGGAAGTTCTGTAAATAAATCTCCTTATTAATGTTGTAAGTACTGTATCGTTTGATTTTATAATTATGTTATCACAACAATGACTAAATAAAAGTCATTAGTAAAAACAGGAAGCGACGTACATCATCGATTATCGGTGCATTCGCATTTATTATAATAAAAATATGAGTACAATTTCATACAAAAAATACGGGAAGAATATCGCACGCCTACAATCAACGAGTGAAATCGCCGAAGTTAACTAAAAATACTTGTATTATTTTTTATGTTAACAATAGAATTGCACCTAAATAGAAATAATTTCTTGGTTCCCTGCGCAAATCTGAAGCACTGCATTACGCACTGTAATTGTACATATAAATGTATGAATTAGTGGCGTAAATTAGCAAAATTTTAAGAGCAATAATAGATTATAATTTTAAAACAGAGTATGTTTGCGAAATTGTGATTTTTTATGTACAACTAGAATGAAATATCGAGAGCGTAAAATAAATAAGAATGAGTATAGCATCAATTCAAAACTATACTTGGTCACAGTCAATTTGATTCACTATTATGTGTTAATTTCACGAGTTTCTGAAGTGAAAATAATTATCTTCTCAGCTTGGATCGGCTGTACGGTTTACGATTTTGGTAATTACTCCCATAATTGATGCGATGTCTTGTAGACGTGGACGGTTTTTGGTGGTCAAGCTTCAAATACTGCTGCATACCCGGAGTTCCTACAAGCGGTTTATTCAGCTCGAATTCTTCTTCGGATTCTCGCATCATTTTCAACTTAGCCTCAATCGCTTGAATCGCCGTTTCACGGCTGTAAAACAAGGTGAATACATTTTTCAAACTTGAAGATTAAGAAACAAGTGTTCACTTCGACATTAATAAATAATAGTGTCTCCTGTAGAATAAAATGATTACCTTATTCTTTTATCTTCCTTCTTCGCGCCAGCCAAAGCTGGTATTTCAATCTTTGGTTTCGGCTTATCTATATCGTTCTAAAAACAAAAATCGGAAATTTTGGATTTATGATAATTTCAAAACTAAAATATGAAAATCAATAAGAAGTGCAATGAGTGGGAGTAAAAACGGCGAAAAAAAATATCACGTATTTTGTGAATGATCCGTTACCTCGTTGACGCTGTGAGCCCATCTGACTACGATATTTTTGGCTCCAATTCTGAGATTGTGAAGTGCATCCATTGCAGCTTCTGCATTTTCGCCTGTTTTATAGGTAACGAAGGCATAACCTCGAGGTTGCCCAGCTTGTGGACCGGACCGGTGGAACAGCAGGTCAAACTTTTCGATGGTTCCATGTTTTTGAAGGAGTTTCAGGAGTTGGTACCGGTAAACAAATTAAACGTTAATTAATAAAAGTTGAATATATATATATTATATAAAGCATCCTAAAAGCAAAATCTTTATTCAATACTTACTCATTAATTCTCAAATCTAGATTCCCAACCCACAGTCTTCTATCCTCTATCTGATTCGATTTGATAGGCTCTAAAGGAAGAGGAATTTTCGGATTTGGCTGCAAGATAAACAAAAAATTTGCTTGTAAGCCCAGGTGCTATTCACTCTTGAGTAGATCGAATTTAGTATAAAATAGCATCTGGAGTATAAACGAGTACATACATATACGCGAATGCATACATCTGATTATACAAAGAGTCCACACATGCGCCAGAGAGAGAGAGGGAATCTGTTTACTATTGAGAACGTCTATGTTTTGAATTTCTTTACTACTTTTGGAAACCTCGAGTGCTTTGAGTATACCAGTATACATACTTACTCACTTGCTTATTTAAGGACAAATAATACATATATGTAAAATACTGAGAATATATTTCATTTATTATAATTTCACGGAAATTGACTCGAGAGTGAACAGCCTCTCCTTGCGTCGCTGTATAGGCATCATAAAATACTTAAAAATATGATACCTCTATATAAATTTCATTAAGGGCATGTTATAGTTAACCATAAGAGTAATTTAGTTTCCTTAAGTTTACGTTCGCAATAATATGTATATGTTTTTCCTAAAACTAGGTCATTTAGTATGCAATGTATTTCATACAGATGCAAGTGGATTGCCTAATTTTAGCAAACATTACCACATGCCCTTTATAAACATCATTGTACATTAATAATATCACAACAACAATATGTATATTTTCATTAATTTATCACTCCATTTTTACCAAATTTTCAAAAGTAAATTTACAACAAAGAAATGTAATTTTCATTGATAATTTTGTGCTTATAAAAATAGAGTTAGAGGTCATTTCCACATTTTCGTCAATGTCCAACCTTAAACGTAAAACCACTCGCGTCTTTAACTTACCTCCATTCTTGTAGAAGTGTAAATTTATTAAGTTAATGCAGAAAGAAACCCTTTCCAAGTCTATGTTGACTCTCATGTAGGGATTCGTGCATCAATTGTCGTTATTTATATGAGAAACCTTAGAAAACTCCTCTCCATCTCCTTTCCATGTCAGCTAACGTAGCTGACAAATATTTGTTCGACGTTTAACGTCATTTTCGATTCTACGATATTCTTCATATGAAATATAAAGGGATAAAATGTTCAGAATGTTTTACACTTCAAAGGCTTCAAAGTAATAATTTATAATTAACACAACAGGGATATTTTTAAACATACACTTCTTGACTTTTCTTTAGAAATCGGACCAGTGAAGCACACTAACAAAAAATATCATAATTTTACCACAATGAATATATGTATAGTAAGATTCATGTACATACAGTTATGCAGCGTTTATACCTCTGTCCGCCCTACCAGGTCGGACAGAAAGTACTTGAGAGTAAAAGAGATAGAAAGTTCAATTTGTCCAATTTTTCATTCTCTTTCTCTTTTTCTCTCACGTACTTTCTGTCCGACCTGGTAGGGCGGACAGAGGTGTAAACAGCCCATAAGATTCATGTCTGCCTTACCCCCCCAAACATGTCAACCCAACCCTGGTTTCCATAGATTCAAATGGAAACCAGGGTTGGGTTGACATGTCCACGAGGAAGCATACATGAATCCACGAAGGAATAGAAGGGTGGCATCCCATGGATTCGGAATGCATTGCGTTTTTGCGCAAAACCATGAGAGTGAGAGAGATAGGAAGGATGGTGCGTCTCTCTCACTCCATGGTTTTACGCAAAAACGCAACGCATTCCGGATACATGGGACGCCATCCTCACGAGTGTATATAATCTATGAATTTCCTTTTCCTGTTCTCACTTTTTCAGTAAGAGTTCTTAAATTATTGCACGTGGGACGACATGGAGTTATCATACCAGTGAGCCCAGTGAGAAAGGAAAGTAGAGTATGTAAAAATTTTATAAAATAGTTTCCATAAAGTCGTAAAACCAATGAGTTCAAATTCAAAACCGAACATTTTAACTAAAATTAAACAATTTTTCGCTCTGTCGATTAATTGCTACATATCTAAAAAATGAGTATCGACAGATATGGAGTGGAAAAGTTGAGCATTTTGAGATTTAGAAATATAATCCAACACCTCGAATAATAAAATAGTGCCATAAGTAAAAGAAATAAGGTTTTAAAAAGTTGTAAAACACAAAAAAAAGAACGCAATAAAGTCTGTTGTCTTTCTACGTATGTATATACATACTTGTGTAGAAGAAGAATGAATTATTAAACATCTTAAATTCAGTGTAGTAAAAGCCACGTTTCAAAAAAATATATAATATGATGACACTTTCTACCTTATTGTATGAGTACATCTCTGATTATTCATTACATGCACTACCAACTGATTTTTCAACATAAAATTAATTATTTTCTCTATAATCACCTGTATTGTACAGTAATTAAAATTTTTTTTTCAGATGCAGTCTTTTTTCGCCAGAGACAGACGATATTAGGTTGGTTTCTTTTCTCATTTTTAAAAAAAGTAAAAATTAGGTTTCAAGAAATATATATGATGACACTTTCTACCGAATTGTATGAGTACATCTCTGATTATTCATCACATGCACTACCAACTGATTTTTGAACATAAAATGAATTATTTTCTCCATAACCTCCTGTATTGTACAATAATTAAACATTTTTTTTCAGATGCAGTCTTTGTTCGCCAGAGGCAGACGATATTAGGTTGGTTTCTTTATTCATTTTTTATAAAGTAAATGTTTTATTTCAAGAAATTTATATGATGACACTTTCTACCGAATTGTATGAGTACATCTCTGATTATTCATTACATGCACTACCAACTGATTTTTGAACATAAAATGATTTATTTTCTCCATAACCACCTGTATTGTAAATTAATTAAAAATTTTTTTTCAGATGCAGTCTTTTTTCGCCAGAGGCAGACGATATTAGGTTGGTTTCTTTTTTCATTTTTTAAAAAGTAAAAGTTAGGTTAGTAGTTAGGTTTCAAGAAATTTATATGATGATATTTTCTACCGAATTGTATGAGTAGAGTGCCCTTCATTAATATACCTTCCTTTGTAAACATGTCAATCCAACCCTGATTTCCATTAGAAACCATAGGGATGTCAAACATGTTCAATTCTAATTGACATGTTTACAAAGGAAGGGCATTAATGCAGGGCACTATACCTAGTCTCTTTTTCGATTATTCGACATAGGCAGATAGGGTAAATGAAATATTTGATTGTTCTTACGGGTTTTATTCATAATAAAATATATAAATCAATAAAACTCTGCCTCTAATTTATTACCATATTCAAAATAAATGCACCTGATTTATTTTTATAACACATTCCTTCCTTTTTATAAAGAATAGTTCTAGAAAAAAAAAGTACTGCACACAAATATTTAATTCTCTTCCATTCTAGAAATTGATATTTTATAACCTTCTCGAGATCGAACGGAAATATCAGATTTCAATCGAAGATTCTCTAACTTGACGGACGTAGATAGCCTATATCTCCTAACAATGTTGACGATTATAGTTTTTAAACACATCAATGCATATTTTTGACCTGCAATTCAAAGTTAAATGCTAAATATTCTACCTGTAAGTTGCTATTGCTTCGAGTAAGGTAATGAATTTAAAGAAAATTTTAATGTAGATTTATCATACAAATTAAGAAGTAACAACAATAATAGCTATTTTCTTAATAAAATAGCCCAAATATTAATTATTTCACAAAACAAAATTTTAAGAACGTAATAAATGACTGTTTTTTAAAAAAAAATTTATTTTATATTACTGCACAAAATACGAAAAAAATGCTCACCGATACAACTTCTTAAGCCGCCACTGAAAGGAATGTAAGTATAAGAATGACGATTTTTAGAATTGTCTGGTAAAAATCGTTCTGGGATAAATTTTTCAGGTTCTATCCAGAATTTTCTATTTCGGTGAGTAATGAATGGTATCAAAACTACTGAAATTCCTTTGGGAAGAGAAACGCCAGTTTCTGAAATTATCGTAAAAAAATATTAAATAATTTTGCAAAAAAAAAAAAGCACCAATATTTAATTTTCAGTGTGTCAAGTGTGTGGGAAAAGCGGGAATTGTACGGGAATTTTACCGCATGCTGTCTTCACTGGACACTCTGATTTTCAATTAAATAAAAAACATAATTACCAAGCTTAATGTCTCCTTTAATTTGTCGTACCATTAATGGGGCAATGGGATAAAGTCTCAGAGTTTCACGAATTATCAAATCCAGATACTTCAAATCGGAAAGATTTTCTGCTTTCACGGTATTACTACCAAGCACATCAGATATTTCTTTTCGTACTTTTTCCTGAAATGTTTGAAATTTGTTTATTGGCATCTATCTTGAAGTTTTAATAATTTGATAAAATTATAATAACTTCTGGATTTGCATTTTGTTTCGGTTCCGGGTGAACCTATAATCCACTAGCTGTTGGAAGTAAACGGATAGAAATTTTTTTTACACAAAAAAATTATTCAAACTGATACCTATGGATAGATATATTGGATTAAAAATAGGATATAAGGTTTTAATCCGTTTACTTCTAGCAGAGAAGACTTATTTGAAATGACATTTATATTAAATTACCTGTACTTCTGAATGCATTGCTAGCATAAGAAATGTAAAGGAACTTATCACAGCTGTAGTATCTTGTGCCTATAAAATTAAAACATATAGAATAGATCCTCTGGTTCACTTACTTCTATGTATAATAAGCAATATAATAGAAAAAATGCCTTACAGCTGTAAAGAGAGTGTAAATTTCATCTCTAATCTCATCGTCACTCATTTTCATGTTTGTTTTCTCTACATGATCAATTAATTGTTCTAGTAACATAAGCCGGCTCGGTCTTTCTGCCGTTGCCGTTGTCGTACTTCGTTCCGTGATATGACGATGTTCGTGTCTTTTATAAGATACTGCCTACAAATGATTTGAATTTTTTTATTTCATTAACATCTATATTCAATAATAGATTTTTTGTATTTTTTAATAGTTATAGCAACACGTTTTTACGCTTTCTATAAAACCACGAATAACACTTTGACCAATTTTTTGTTTTTCTCCAAGGCTCGAGTTTGAGAAAATCCACTCTGGGTGTAACCATACTTTCATCATTCTCATGTGAATGAGTTCATACATTCTAAAACGATTAGAGATTGTTTTTTATAAGTAATTTAATTATTATTCTACACATTTTTTTTTAATACTATGAAGAATTTTTAGAAATGTATACGTACGCTTCTGTCCAGTATACGAGATCTTTGTAACTATTCTTTTGAGAACGTCCTGGTAATCCAATAACAGTATCTGTAAGTATAAGAATAAATTTACTGTAGGTATATAATTATTTATTATCTACATCCAATTGTTATTAATCGACTACTGCAGCTTCTTCTTCAAAGTAAAGGAATCGAAACAGATTAATAATACGACGCATAACAGAGAGTTTATGTGCAGTATAATGTATACATCGGCAAAAATGTTATTACGATAACGCTTCCAGGTCCAGCAGCTATATATATAGTTATGTAAAATATATGGGAAAATATAACTTGAAGTAAAATTGCGATTATTGTCAAACTTGATATCTCTTCATTTGGACAGCTTACATATATACATAAATATGGCACACTTCGTATGGACATACATATACCGGCCTATTATACATATCATAGCAGGTAGAAAAAAAAATTTTGCAACTATATATAAATGCGCCGGCATACATGTTAATATCAGTTTCAAATATTTCTTGACCTACCAAAAATGATATCGATGGTGCAATTGGTCATGAATGGCAGAATATCAAATTCTTCTGAATTAGCTTTTTCCTCCAAAAGATCGGCGCAATATCGACTGTGGTTATCAAAATAATTAACATAGAGCGAGAGCGCTTTGCTGCTCAACATAGGCATTATCACCTTTCTATGAGTTCTGTGAGTGGGTCCTGAAGTTATAATATATGCATATAGTTAATTTTACCTATTATATCTTTCATTTTTACTAAAAGAATAAAGAATAAAAAGAATAAAAGAATATTATTAAGTATTCAAATAAAATTTTAATAAACCTGAACCGCTCACGAGCCCTTTTCCGATGAATGGCTCCATAAATCTATAAATAGGATCCTTGTAAGAAGCTTTCGAGTTTCCAAGAATAATCTGAGACAGATTAAATGAAAAAAATAATCTAAGTCTAGCAACAGAATATCAGAGTAATAATTTTCAAATATGTAATAGCAAACCTCATAATCATGTGGATCTGTTATTACCACAAATAATTTCGGACCCAACCAAAAACGAAACGGACTTTCAGTATACGGAGTAGCAACTTGTACAATTTTATCTAAAATATCTAAAATCAATTACATAATATCGCATATTTAAATATACATACCAAGTCTTAAAAAATATTTCAAATGTTAATAATAAGTATATACTTATATTTTTTGATCGATAGAATTTTTTATTTTAGTTACCTTCAGGACTGCAAGCAAACTGGTAGGCATTTCCAATTAGTGGAAGTGTTGGTGGTCCAGGAAGTGATTTTGCAAACTCTAGCAATATTTTTCTTTGATTATACCAATTTCTGAGTGTTTCAGATGATAAAACTGCAGTTAAAATGCATCCTATGAGTGTGAGTATTACACCTATATAGAAAAATTATTATAATAATGTAATTAAAATTAAATTGTTAATAAAAAACATAAAAGATGTAACAGCATACTTTTAATAACACAGAAAAGTCTTAATTTTTTTACAGCTTGATTTTGCTCATGAATAATGTATAATGTAATAACATTGGAAAGAATAATTTTCCAAAAGGTCTTATTGGATAGACTAATTTTTTGGGTACAGGCTTTTTCACATTGTAAAACTCGAAAATAATATTTCACACAACTTAAAAAAATATTAATAATTGATTTCACTCACTTGTGTCACTATAAAATTTGCATGAAACCACAAAATCCACTAAATTTGTTGTTTTCCACATTTTTCCACTGCCTGTAAAGTGAAAATGAACCGTCAAAAGTATTGCCGACCTATACTCAAACAATTATTATTATATCATAAATAATTGTTGATAACTGTTTATTCTATAAGAGGACAATTAAATATCCATGAGAATCAAGCGCCGAATTTTTGAAAAACATATAATGTACTATAATTTTCTTTTCAATGAGTACCTAATATATAAAAGTAAATTCGCTTAGTATACTCTTCTGCACTCTTCGTTTTCAAGGAAACAACTGAAAGTATTCTCCTTGTGTAAAGATTCTTATATATAAGACTGGGCGTACATTAATTTTAAATAAAGAATAATAAATTAGGGAGGTGACCTTATTATATTTCTCTTGTACAGTCGACATATCAATTGAAGCACGCGTATAAAGAATGTTTTTGAAAAGTAACAAATCATATGTTCTACGTTCTTCTATATAGCTCGCAAATCGCGCTTTATACGCCCTGCGTTTCGAGACGCGCAACCTTTATCACTGCTCTATATACTTTTATTTTAATTACTTTAGTTTTAAATGAAGAAGAATTAAAATTTCATATACATATGTACATAGCCCATAAATAAGCACAAATAGATATGTATATATATATATATATATATATATATATATAGTACATGGTATATGCATGTATTTTATTCTATCTTCTTTCAGACGAATACCTATGCGTATATATATATATATATATAGTGGCTTTATTTTGCAATTACTATACGGAAAAATTAAGAGTTGGAAAATTTACTTGATTGTCTTAAACCTTATAATAGCATAGGCCACAAAGTTATTCTAAAGATTACAAGGTTCATATCATAACGCACATGTATGTAACATATATATGTAACGTGTTTTAAATCTTTAGCACACTTTGTCCTAAAAGTCTAGGCTCGATTTCATAGTCACATTACCAATTTTGGTCTATATAAATTTAGATATTGTGGGGTCCACAATAAAGCCTAAGTATAGATACATAGTGAAACCGTGGCACTAATTTGTTAAATAGAGCGATAGGTGTATTGGTGCCTTAGGGGACTACTCACTCTTTATCCGATGTACAGGGTTCATATGCACAGTAGAAAATCTCGACTAAACACAATAACACCTCGGAGCGAAGTGCCTCCTGAGCCCTTTGCTTTTTTTAAAAATTTTTTTCTTAATTTTGTTTACTTAATTTTACTTCAAGTTCTGCAGCTGACGAGTCCACTAACACGAGTCCTAGTTTGACCTAAGTATGTATTTTAACATTCTCTTGACAATTAAGAAAAATATACGTGTTTTTAAATACACACTATATGCGTAATATATTCTAAATTTGATCTTTGAAATGTATTTGGTACCATTTTTAAGTGATGTGAACGGTGAAAGGTGCGCAATAGCTATTTAGAATTTACTCAAATTCGATTTGACGGTGTGTTTAAGTAATAACCCCTTCGCTGGCATTGACGCAATATGTAGATAGTATTATGGTACGTCAAATTAATCGGTAGTGCCTGTGTGGCATTGCAGACGCAATAAGCGGCCGTCAATCTTTTCTTTTAAAACATTCCAAGTGCCCTCACAAATTCCAGTAGGGTACAAATTTTCAGGCTAAACAATTTTTCTGACATTTTTGCCACTTTTTGTCGAATTTTCTCTGTGAATTGCAGATTGAATTCAAGCTTTAAAGCTTCAAAAAGTTCGTCCATGAATTCGTTAGTTAATATTCTCAAGATATCGAGTATATATAAAGTGTATAGCTTTATCTTATTATATTTACAGATGTGATGAATGAAAATCTTATTTATTTTCATTGTTACTTTCTTAAATTATTAATACATATATACATATTCCTGAAAAATTATCGAACTATAACATATAGTTCCTAAGTCTCGGATAAAAGAGTAACGGTTCAGTAAATATTTAACGACTTTTTGTATGAAATTTTCAAAACAGCATTGCTAAAAAATTCGCAAATTACCCAGAAAAAATGATTAATTGGTTTTCAACTTTTTTTTTCAGTAAAATTCTTTGAAAACAAATGTAAATTTCTGAAGAGACTGTGATAACTGATCTAGCTGATACTATTTAGGAATTTGTAACATTGACCGTTAGAACAAGCCCTGCTGCTGCATCGTCTTTATAAAATTTTACAAAATATCTACATATATTTAAAAAATACAATGTTACTAGGTACATTTTATACAGGGACATATTAGGAATTTCCACTCCCAGTTGCTACAATATATTATTGTTAAAATGATGAAATTAGTGCATGATCGCGTGTAGACTTTGTAAACTGATAGCTTTTTTTCACTGGGTGCACTGCTAGATGCAGGACAAGGTTGCGGGTTGGGAATATTACTGATTGACTAGTGATTCCCGGAAGTTGCTCGTTGTCTGTCATCCATCATCATCAAGACCCTTTCACGGATACAATTCACGTTACGATAATCGCGTCGAAAATCTAGAACCTAGTCTCTAGACTATATAATATACAGACATCAAGATTTATCAAGTGTTTTCCTTTTCATTCATAATCCCGCTGCAACTGTGTAATTTTTAATTTGAGTTCGTACATAAGTAAAAATTTTCTAAAAAATTATATACTTTTATATACCTATTTTTTTAAATATATATGTGTATGTAGATTAATGCTTTAAGAATTTGATTTTTTAGGCACAGAGAGCTGTTAGGATGAGGTGATTGCAATAATATTTTTAATAAGTACGCGGCAAAGCAATATAAAATATGCCTTCAAGTGACGACCGAGCTGGACGACCTAGGATAGACAGATCCACGAGTCCTCTGCCGCAAAAACCAGTGAATCCGGTGCAAGAGCTTAAAGCACTTTTTTCGGAACCAACCTTGACAATGTCCTGCACTACTGGCAAAGAAGCGGATTTCCATTTTGAGGCAATCCAGTGCCTCCAATCTAATGTTGAAAAAAAATTTAACGATCTACCAGAACGAGGATCCTGGGGCAGCAAGGTAGTAAATACATATATACACATTAAAACAATACATTATAATATCTTTAATCAGCAGAAGCTGATATATATAATGATTGAACTAAGTTTCAAAATTTTAAAACTATAAAATTGTGCAAGATTTTTGTGATGCAAAATGAATAGTTGTCAAGTTAAATGATTAACATTTTGAAATTTTAAGGGAATTCTATCAAAATTAAACCGATGACATATTTTAATTAGAATATTTTTTTCAGGTTGAGTTCATTTTGTCAGTTGTAGGTCTGGCGATAGGATTAGGAAATTTGTGGCGGTTTCCGTATCTTTGCTATAAAAATGGTGGAGGGGCGTTTATGGTTCCATATTTCATAGCACTTGCTTTAGCCGGAGTGCCTATGTTTTTAATGGAACTTTCTTTAGGTCAAATGATGACTATAGGAGGCCTTGGGGTCTTTAAAATAGCTCCAATTTTCAAAGGTTTGAAAATTATGCAATGGTACTGCATTCTTGATTGATTTTAATAAAGGGCCATATCAGGAATTGCAATTAAGTGGCAATTTAATTTTAATGAAATTTGGTGAAATTATATTATATTATATGCGCATGTATAAGCATAAGAAACATTTCGAGCCAAAAGAATTTTTTAATATATTCAAAATTACGGGAGTTACGCAATGTTTAATTTTTCTTATGAATTATTTTGAATTACCTGTATTTCGGGAACCACTAAGTGCAGATCATGGATATAAAGTAGCATATATTATTATATAGATTGACAAATATCAATTGTGATAAATTTTGTAACTTTCAGTAACAGCCATTTTGACACAATTAATACTGAGATAGCTTGACCATCATTTAAATATGTTGTAAAAATGTGTCTTTCAGGAATTGGCTATGCTACTTGTGTCCTTTCATGTTGGACAAATATATATTACATTATAATTCTGGCGTGGGCTCTTTTCTACTTCTTGGTATCGCTTCGCGCCGGTGAGTATAAAATTGAAAAACAAAACTGCTATGGTTTAGCAAACTTTCTGCATGAATAACACAATCTAATTGACTTATTTGGTTGCAAGATCAGGTTTCTGCGAAACCTTGAATTTTTCAAACGCTTAAATTGTACCACTTAAAGGTTTAAGAAAACATTTACATGCAAAGCATATATTGCAGGTAAGCTCCTGCACTGGAATTTAAATCATTAGTTATTTTTCTGCCAAATTTTATACGCACACGAAATCATAAACCCATCATTACATATATACTATTAAATTTAAAATTTTCTGCTCATCTTAATTACAATACATATTATACTATGTACTATTTTCAGATGTTCCGTGGAGAACTTGTGACAATTCGTGGAACACTCGATACTGTATAACTCCAACGGAACGATTAAGAACTTCTTGTTGGATTGATAGTACAGATACAATATGTGCCACTTCTATTGGCAATATGAGTCATACTCTTTTGAAAGATCCTGTTAAAGAATTTTGGGAGTAAGTTTTTTTTATATTTATGTATCCATATTTAAGGGGTTAATCCACTATAGAGCACAAAAAAATAAGCATATTTCGAGAATTTTTTTGGCGCAATAAATCGAGATCAATCGAAATTCTGTAAAACGGGATTTACATACAAAAAATATTTTTGCAAGCTCGTTCATGACAAATTGGCGGCTGTGTGAAGCATTTCTCCGTCGATATGTTGATTTTTCGCGACATGGTGCACTTTTGAAACAAAAAGTAAATTTTTCTTTAGCTCGATCTCAAATCGTGGATGAAATTTATATAGGTATTTATACCCCCGCCATTTTACCATTTTGAAAAAAAAAAATAAATTTCTCAACTATAATTTGAGAATATATTGCAATTATATTACTTGTTAAAGTTGTTCTTTAATTATATTTAAAAAATTTTTCAAACTGTAATTGAGTATTTTTTTTTTTTTTTTTTTTTCTTCATAAAATGGTGAAATGGAGAGGGTAAATTCCATCCAGGATTTGAGAGCTCTGTTGTTAAAATAAATTATTTACACGTCTCAAACTACTTCAATTTTCCCAGAGTGTAAAAAGATGCTTCAATAAAAATCTGACTTTTGCATTAAAAGGAGACGAACTCTTCAGATATCCACTGGAGTTGAAGACGTTGGTGGCTTGCGATGGGAATTGGCTGGAACTCTAGCAATCGTTTGGATAATGTGTTACTTTTGCATTTGGAAGGGAGTTAAGTGGACCGGAAAAGTAATTGATATAATTTAATATCCTAATTTATTATGTCGTACAAGACAAATATAACTTCTCACAATTGAAAGTAGTTTTCTCCTTGCGCCGTGAGAAATTAAATCAACAAGAAAATAACTTTGATCATTAACTGAATCAATAATCTACTAACATATTTTATTAGTATGATAAAATAGGTTCGAAGATCCTTTCTAACTAAGTGTAATTTATCTAAAGAAGAATACATTGTGATCGCATCACAAGTACAAGGATAATCATAAATATATTAGATTCATTCCGCCGTTAGCTATATTTGACAAGTAGACGAAGAAAAAAAGCTGATGATAAAAATTTTTAAAAGAATTTCATTTTTTTTATATTTAGGTTGTTTATTTCACGGCATTGTTCCCATACGCGCTCCTTGCAGTTCTTCTTGTAAGAGGATTGACTTTACCTGGTGCCATGGAAGGATTGAGGTATTACGCGACACCAAATCTTTCAAAACTTGGCGATCCCGAGGTAACCAATAATATAAATTATGTATATTTAAATATATGTAACTTTAAAAAAGCTAATAGGTTTTAATATATAAATTCTTTGAAATATACATGCTTTTAAGATTGTGCGTCCTCTCATTAGGGAAATGCAAAGAATTAAGATGCGGCAAATGAAAGATGTGACTTTATCCATATATAATTATATTATATATGGATTATATATGTTATATATTCTTTGCTGATTCTGATGTTGTTACCTATATGTTGCGCAGAATACATTTTATCTATATATTTATTTATGAGAAAGTAGACGCGGAATATATGGCTATAATATAAAGCAAGCAAATCTTTGGCCAAATAAGTCACGCAAGAATAAATATTATTTTTTTGCAAAAGCTTTGCCATTTGCCTTCATAATTGCGCATGAAACGGAGGTAAATGGCCTAGTTTTAGAGAAAAATATTTAGGTATTATTACTTAAGCATACTTAATGTTTTTAAAAGCCTTGTAAATTTGGTATATTTTTATTACTAGGTTTGGATAGATGCAGTAACTCAAATATTTTTTTCTTACGCTCTTGGACTAGGAGCTCTCGTAGCTTTAGGTAGTTACAACAAATTCAACAACAATGTTTACAAGTGAGCAATATTTTATAGAACTATACATTATTTTAAGCAAAATTTTTTTTAACTATGTAAACCAGTTGTATGCTTGTAATTTACCAATTTGTACAGTGTGTCATCTATTTTATTCACAGAGATGCACTGATTGTCTGCTGTGTAAATTCCGGCACGAGTATGTTAAGTGGTGTTGTAATTTTCTCTGTTGTTGGATTCATGGCCCATGAACAACAAAAACCCGTAGCAGACGTTGCAGCTTCCGGTAAATATTTGTTGTTTATTATTGTTATTTGATATTGACTATTCTTACAGAATATCCGGAATATGTATTTCAGAAGAATATAGACAGTTCTAGCTCTCTCTCTCTCTATACATACCTATATTACATAGTCGATTATATAATATTTTCGGTAATTTTCTGACAAGTCTGTACAATTAAAAGAACTGATTTTAAAACCTGTATTTATACGATGGACGGAAATTAAGTAGGTATTCAACGGACAATCAATATTTAGCATTTAATAAAAAAATACAAATTTTAATATATCGGGGTACCGGCCAGAAGTAAAACCCTAGCTTTATCCACTGTTTGGTCTAGACTATATTATACAATAGTAAGCGTCAATTTCGATTCCTCCTCAAAATCAGGATGTATAAGCACTTAATATATACATATATATTTCAATGATATCCCCTGAAAAATATTTTGAGTCTATTTTTATTAATTTATAACTTTATATTAAATAGGTCCTGGATTAGCGTTTCTAGTTTATCCGTCTGCAGTTTTACAATTACCGGGAGCATCGATCTGGTCGTGTTTGTTTTTCTTTATGCTTCTTTTAATTGGTCTGGATAGTCAGGTAATAGAAAAAGGTGAAACAATGTAATTAAATGCATGAGCAGCTTAGTTGATTATTAAGATCCCCAAGACCTGATCCCCACCTCATTGGTAGTTTTCTGTGCAATAACTTACGTGTCCCCACTTAATGAAATATGGAATTAAAAATTTGGGAATATACCCTTTAAGCAGAATACATATTTAGATTACGTGGAAATATATGTATAATAATCTACATATGTGCATTCGTAGACAGTTTAAGTGATACATTTTATTGGAAAATGAATGTATTTTTATTAATTTTTTAACTCTTAAAGTGCACTGGGGATCTCCTGGTATTCCAATCATATTTTTAAGAAGTATAATACCACGCTTCTTGTCGACAAAACTGACAACTGTGGTGCCAAAATAGACACACCTAAAAGGTTTATGATTTTTTGTGTAGAAGCGCGATTTTTCAATTTTCAAGTTACTATTTTACAATATTTTACAATATTTTACATAAATTTACTCTAAAAGGTGTTTTAAGGTTTACATTTAAAATTATTTATTTAATAGGCATTTCTTGTAATACAACGTATAACCAAATTTTTAATTTTGAACCATTTTTAGTCTAAATTAGATCATGTGTTGAGTTTTCTTTAGAATAATTTAATAAATTGTTGTTTTAGTTCTGTACTGTTGAAGGTTTTATAACAGCAGCAGTGGATGAATGGCCGCGTCTACTCAGGAAGAGGAAAGAAATATTCATTGCCATTGTTTGTTTTTTGTCCTACTTGATTGGTCTTTTGTGTGTTACTGATGTAAGAATCAAATTTATCAACCAAATTTTGAACAAATTATACTGTAGCGTAAAAGTCAAAAAAATTGTTTTCCTGAAATTTTCAAAATAATTTGTATTTACTCTTTTTTTATATATATACATACGTATAAAAATGTTTAAAACATTTAGAGGTATAATTTTATTCTTCTTTCAGGGAGGCATGTATGTGTTTCAACTTTTGGATTCTTATGCAGTGAGCGGATTTTGTCTGCTTTTTCTCATGTTCTTTGAATGTATCGCAGTATCATGGGCTTTCGGCGTTAACCGATTCTATGACGGTCTTCGTGACATGATTGGCTATTATCCGTGTTTCTGGTGGAAAATTTGTTGGACTGTTACGACACCGGCGATTTGCATAGTAAGTTTTATTGATTAAGATTTTTCTCACTTACAATTAAATTAGGTTTAAGAACAAGATTGCGATTCTAAAAATAATGACCGGAAAAAGTTCGTAAATTGTTAAACTATATTCAAATTATGCAGGGTGTCTTTACATTCAATATTATCAAGTTCTCGCCAGTGAAATATCTTAGTTACGAGTATCCATGGTGGAGTCATCTTTTGGGGTGGCTTTGTGGTCTCTCCTCGATGATGTGTATTCCCGGATACATGATCTATATCTGGTGGGTAACGCCAGGTACTAGATCAGAGGTAAATTAATCCTCCATTATTAAATACATTATTAAAAATTTTAATTTGCATAATTTCAGTAATGAGATATATTAAAATTCTTCAAATTAAATGTTTAGATAATAACAAAAGCATTTTTGTTTTAGAAATTCCGGAAATTAGTTAGGATAGACGATGACATTGCAACTTTGCGAACGAAATTGAATCCTAGTAAAGCTGAAGAGATTAAGTCGGAATTCAATTTATAACGAATGTTTCTTAATAAAGTGTAATGCTACTGCTGCTAATATAAAATCTTTGTAGGTCAAATAAAAATTCTGCATCTTGAGACGCTAGAAAAATTCAAATTTTCTCACTGTTATTAAAAAGAAATTTAGAAGCACTATATGTTGAGTAAATACGAGTATTCTTCAGTAAGTGTAGACGATTTTTCGACAGGTGTGTTTGTGAACAACTGAGTCAAAGAGACTGTTTCATCATTAAATTTAATTGTACGAAACAGTAATTTTTAACTATGCCTTCTCTTTAGATTGATGGACAATGGAAATTCTACTGGTTTCAGTTTTCTTTGAAAATTACTGCACCTTTCATTGTAATTAATCTCACATAGAAAGAGAAATTATGTAATAATATATATTTTTTTTTCTGATTTCATGACTGAGGTTTAAGTTCCAAGTAAAATATAAATGGACATCAATGTTACGTTTTGGTATGAGTAATAAAAAAAAATGTAAAGATAATCATAAGATATAGCCTTGTATTAAAGTGAGTAGAAAACAAAGTAACCAACTAAATTATAATAAATTACAACTAGCTGTACTTGATACTCTTATATATTTACAAACTTTGTTTCGCATTTGCAAAAATGCTTTCTTCATGTTTAAACTACTGAATTATTTTACAGAACTTTTTCATGAAATCTAACGGTAGATTCAGTAACAGTAAACCCACTAGACTATATGTACATAAAAATGCCTTTATCTATGGACATTAAGAGTAACCTTTACCGCATAGAATTCTAATTATAGATTATTGATTTGCCTCTTCATTAATAACAGCCTAAAATCACGTTCCTTTCAAAACACTTTCATCGTAATAGACAAAAAAATTATTTACTTTGCATCTCCTTTATCCGGCCCATCAGCTGTTCTTTCCACTGTTCTTCAGTGACGGTATTTGCCCATTCAGGTATTGCCGTATTTGGTAGAAAAAAAGAAGCCATGACATGTTTCACTTGATCGATTTTATCTGCATCTAGGTCGATATTTGACTGATTGCAGGATGATGTCCAAACTTGTATCGTTTCCGATGCTATCTGATAGAAATTTATAATAAAAAACGTTGAATGATGGTGAAAAATGTTGATATTTTAGAAAACGTACTTGTATTTGTTGACTCGATGATTCGGGTACCAGTTGAGGAGGATTTATAGGATCAGCGACCCATTCTTCCTCCTTGGAAAAATAAATTAATACAAACAGAAAATATTTTTGATAATTGGAAATAAAGTCTGATTAGACAAACCTCTTCTTCATCTAATAGTAAATCCCCATCGACTGGTTCTTGCGATAAAGGCATATAGCCATCAGTTGGATGATCCTCGTCTTCACTTTCGGAATCACTGGTCACTCTCACGCCAGTGTTGAGATTTGCAGCATTCCAATTTTCATCGACAGCCTCTTGCTTCGGTTCAGGTGACATTGGGAATGTGTCGAGTAGTATTGAATTCTTTAGTAACATAAATAATCTGCAAATTGTAAAAAAAAATTTTGACTTACAAACACGCATATTCAAGACATTTTTATTCACGACCATATAACCCTTTACCTTTTACATCTCCTGATTCTTCTGAATTCCTAGCAATTCTTCGGCTCTTTCACATTCACTGTCATATAAACAGGTCCAGAATCTCCGGTAGTGAAAATATTTGATAGATTTTTATATTTTATTTATTTTTACAATTTTAACCTAAGGAACAGAATTACGGAAACTGAGTAACGTGAGTAACTGACAGAGGTCACGTGTCAAATGTCAAACAGTCAAGTGGTGAGTGGTCAACTGTGATGGATAAAGGCCTGATTACACGCTTTTAGGAAAATGTCCTTCTTCTCACTCTACCATGTGACTATCCCATAAGTTTGTCTCATTCTCGCACATTTTCCGCATGCAAAGTGTAAT
The DNA here is from genome assembly GCA_900474325.1 of Synergus umbraculus. Lineage (NCBI taxonomy): Eukaryota > Metazoa > Arthropoda > Insecta > Hymenoptera > Cynipidae > Synergus > Synergus umbraculus. The sequence continues at coordinate 58,084 of UCOK01008894.1, forward strand.
CAGGCCTTAAGCCTCAAGCAGAGTTGTGCAGTGAAGCGTCACTCCGAGTTTTTTACGTATTATACATGGTTTTCTACTTATGGTAAATTACGTATTTTACGTAGAAAACCCCTCACTCCATAAGAATTTGGTGTTTTCGACGTAAAATACCTAGTAAATTACTGTAAAAAACCATGTAATTTACCTAAGGTATTTTATTTACCGAACCCTGCGACGTTGCGTTGATCCTTGACGCCATGGTTGGGTAAGTAAAATACCTTAGGTAAATTACATGGTTTTTTACAGTAATTTACTAGGTATTTTACGTCGAAAACACCAAATTCTTATGGAGTGAGGGGTTTTCTACGTAAAATACGTAATTTACCATA